>JBAMCJ010004345.1:0-13543 GCA_037075205.1 Drosophila prostipennis
AATATAGTCCTCACACTGCACAAAGGGTCGCCTTGCAGGAGACCGTTGATAAGGCTCCCGCTCAGGCAAACAGATGTGGTCTCTGCGTAGACCATAGATAAGTATATTATAAGAATTTCATGTTAGTTACGTAAGCAAAGACTTATTGAAATAAAATCAGTTTTTATACAGAACTCAAACGTGACGGGTGTATTCTTTATTATAGGATCTCCCTTCCATTTTGGTCATTCGAGCCTTTGATTCCTTGCGGAACAATTGGCCAGACCTCTCTGTAGTCTTCCCCCACCAGTGGTAAGAGACTCAGAGATATTCTGCACCTTAAAGATTCTGCTAAGTGCTAGACGCTTGCAGCTAAAGGTAGCAATAGATTCACACAATTGTTTTCCCCCACCAGAGGTAATAAAAGCAAAAAGACAAGCCAAGAGTCTTTTTTGTTTTTAAGCACCTTAAAGATTCTGTTTTTAACAGCTAAAGGTTGCTAAAGTCGGTAGGGCGTTTCCGAGGCCTTAACATCGGATTAATATATAGAAAATATAGTGATTTATATATTAAAACCAATAAGTTGGTAAGGCGTGTCCGTGGCCAAAACAGCGGATATAAAAAATATAAAATTAAAAAATATATAAATATAAAAAAATTGCGAAAAGTGCATTAAGAAAAGTGCCCACAAAATAACATTTGTAATAAGTGCCTAATTACAAATGCAATACTCTTGCATTGGAAAAAGAAAAAATCCACAAGGGAAATAAAATTGCGCAAAATTTCCAAAAATTTGGAAAAATAAGGGTGAAAAGTGCCTACAAATGCTATAAAGCCAAGAAGCTATAAAGCATAAAATTAAAAAATCCGACTAAATAAAAATATTATTATTAAAGAAAAAAGTGCACAATAAATAATAATATTACCATTAGCTTTGACTATGGTTAACAAGAGCCTGCAATATAAAGATAGATATTTGCAAAAGGGCCTTGAATTGAATTGCAATTAAGCATTCAACTCCAATAATTTGGATTATGGAAACGTATGTAGTTTCCTAAAACTGGCAAATAAGCCGGAAGATGCTAGATTGCATTTTTAATATCCTGAATCTGGGATAAAACAAAAACATCGAAGCTACCGAGAGGACGATCTCGGTACCACAACTTCATTTCATCTTGGAAGGAAGAAGACTTGCTGGCTGCAAAACCATCTCCACGTCGCTGACCGCAGGACCTGGACACCAAGGAAGGGCGTCGCCTAGAAATCAATGGGCTAAGTCAACGTGATCAACAGATAAGTTGGTTAACTGATATAGTTGTAAAGAGCACGATGTTGTCCGATATTAGTTATTTTTGTGCAAAGGCTGCTTTCTTAGAGAAAGTCGAGCAATTAAACAAATATCTCGATGAGACAGTGAATAATTTGACTGGCTGCAAGGATTCTCTTAACATAAGAAGAAATAAGATTAACTATTTAGCTACAAAATTGTTTAACGTGGTGGAACAGGCTAGATGTTATTTTGAAAGTCGTGAATTTGAACGCATTATTGATGAATTAGAATTCGATGTTCAAAATACAGTAACGACCATAGAGAAAAGATTCCTCATTGAAGGATATTTTCCTGTGGTTCTTAGGACAGAGGAGTTTGTTACTCTGACAGAGAGACAGTATTCAGTTTATCTCGATGGATTAATTTGTTGTAATGAATTCCAACATATAGAGAATAGTTTAGATTCAAATAAAACAGATTCACAAGTTTTATTATCGAGTCCATTAGAAGAGAAAGAGATTTCTATTGAAATTGAAGATGAGGAAATACACTGCCGTAATATTCCGCCGGCAGGACCTCACTTGGGAAGTGAGGTTGTTTTTAGCCCACCATCCGCATTAATTGAAGAAAATGACGTTCTTACAACCGTTCATTTTGTAGAAGAAGATAAAGAAATACACTGCCATATTATTCCGCAGGCAGGACCTCACTTGGTAAGCGAGGATGTTTTTAGTTCACCATCCGT
Source organism: Drosophila prostipennis (assembly GCA_037075205.1). Taxonomy (NCBI): domain Eukaryota; kingdom Metazoa; phylum Arthropoda; class Insecta; order Diptera; family Drosophilidae; genus Drosophila; species Drosophila prostipennis. The sequence continues at coordinate 1,995 of JBAMCJ010004345.1, forward strand.
ATTAGTTGAGGTAAATGACGTTCTAACAACCGTTCATTTAGTAGAAGAGTCAATAGACAAGGATTAATAAGTCCTAAGAGAGAAGAGATTTAGGATGAGATGAGAAATACCTGCCGTATATTCCCGCAGCCCTCACGGGAAGTGAGGTTGTTTTTAGCCCACCATCCGTATTAATTGAAGAAAATGACGTTCTTACAACCGTTCATTTTGTAGAAGAAGTTAAAGAAATACACTGCCATATTATTCCGCAGGCAGGACCTCACTTGGTAAGCGAGGTTGTTTTTAGTTCACCATCCGTATTAGTTGAGGTAAATGACGTTCTAACAACCGTTCATTTAGTAGAAGAGTCAATAGACAAGGAATTAATAAGTCCTAAGTCAATTAGGATAATCAAGGCATACTTTCGGGCCAAGTTTAATCATTACAAATTTATGAAGCAAAGTAGTTGCTATTTAAGAATGATTTGGTGCCCATTAAAACTATGTCCGGTTAATCATACAGTCAATATTAAACGGTTGAAGAATGAAAAAGAGTACATGAAGAGGCATCATGTTAGAATTAAAGATTTAATATCTTATGATTATAAATTTGATAATAATCCAAGACCGTTGCAAGGGGTCTAAATATATAAGTTACAAAGCAAATACAATATATCGAATAAAATATACAGTCCACTAATTTTATATTTGCATTGTTAACAAAAAGAATCTATATAATCCATAACCCCTACACCGCAACTTGCTTGCCGCCCTTGGCAGAATGTTCAAGAAGAACACTTTTTAATAATAAATCTAATACTTTACGAGTTCAGTACATGTCAATATGTTAATTGATCTAGAGCCGTAAATAACGATCTGTAACTCAAACCCTACATGGGTGCAGTGCTAACACTTGTAATCTTAAGTACAGGCCACTTGAGCCTAACATAAATATAGTTCTCACACTGCACAAAGGGTCGCCTTGCAGGAGACCGTTGATAAGGCTCCCGCTCAGGCAAACAGATGTGGTCTCTGCGTAGACCATAGATAAGTATATTATAAGAATTTCATGTTAGTTACGTAAGCAAAGACTTATTGAAATAAAATCAGTTTTTATACAGAACTCAAACGTGACGGGTGTATTCTTTATTATAGGATCTCCCTTCCATTTTGGTCATTCGAGCCTTTGATTCCTTGCGGAACAATTGGCCAGACCTCTCTGTAGTCTTCCCCCACCAGTGGTAAGAGACTCAGAGATATTCTGCACCTTAAAGATTCTGCTAAGTGCTAGACGCTTGCAGCTAAAGGTAGCAATAGATTCACACAATTGTTTTCCCCCACCAGAGGTAATAAAAGCAAAAAGACAAGCCAAGAGTCTTTTTTGTTTTTAAGCACCTTAAAGATTCTGTTTTTAACAGCTAAAGGTTGCTAAAGTCGGTAGGGCGTTTCCGAGGCCTTAACATCGGATTAATATATAGAAAATATAGTGATTTATATATTAAAACCAATAAGTTGGTAAGGCGTGTCCGTGGCCAAAACAGCGGATATAAAAAATATAAAATTTTGCGAAAAGTGCATTAAGAAAAGTGCCCACAAAATAACATTTATAATAAGTGCCTAATTACAAATGCAATACTCTTGCATTGGAAAAAGAAAAAATTCACAAGGGAAATAAAGTTGCGCAAAATCCAAAAATTTGGAAAAATAAGGGTGAAAAGTGACTACAAATGCTATAAAGCCAAGAAGCTATAAAGCATAAAATTAAAAAATCCGACTAAATAAAAATATTATTATTAAAGAAAAAAGTGCACAATAAATAATAATATTACCATTAGCTTTGACTATGGTTAACAAGAGCCTGCAATATAAAGATAGATATTTGCAAAAGGGCCTTGAATTGAATAGCAATTAAGCATTCAACTCCAATAATTTGGATTATGGAAACGTATGTAGTTTCCTAAAACTGGCAAATAAGCCGGAAGATGCTAGATTGCATTTTTAATATCCTGAATCTGGGATAAAACAAAAACATCGAAGCTACCGATAGGACGATCTCGGTACCACAACTTCATTTCATCTTGGAAGGAAGAAGACTTGCTGGCTGCAAAACCATCTCCACGTCGCTGACCGCAGGACCTGGACACCAACGAAGGGCGTCGCCTAGAATCATCAAAATCGTCGCTACAAGAACGTCGTCGACAACATCCCTGGAAATCAATGGGCTAAGTCAACGTGATCAACAGATAAGTTGGTTAACTGATATAGTTGTAAAGAGCACGATGTTGTCCGATATTAGTTATTTTTGTGCAAAGGCTGCTTTCTTAGAGAAAGTCGAGCAATTAAACAAATATCTCGATGAGACAGTGAATAATTTGACTGGATGCAAGGATTCTCTTAACATAAGAAGAAATAAGATTAACTATTTAGCTACAAAATTGTTTAACGTGGTGGAACAGGCTAGATGTTATTTTGAAAGTCGTGAATTTGAACGCATTATTGATGAATTAGAATTCGATGTTCAAAATACAGTAACGACCATAGAGAAAAGATTTCGCATTGAAGGATATTTTCCTGTGGTTCTTAGGACAGAGGAGTTTGTTACTCTGACAGAGAGACAGTATTCAGTTTATCTCGATGAATTGATTTGTTGTAATGAATTCCAACATATAGAGAATAGTTTAGATTCAAATAAAACAGATTCACAAGTTTTATTATCGAGTCCATTAGAAGAGAAAGAGATTTCTATAGGAATTGAAGATGAGGAAATACACTGCCGTAATATTCCGCCGGCAGCACCTCACTTGGGAAGTGAGGTTGTTTTTAGCCCACCATCCGTATTAATTGAAGAAAATGACGTTCTTACAACCGTTCATTTTGTAGAAGAAGTTAAAGAAATACACTGCCATATTATTCCGCAGGCAGGACCTCACTTGGTAAGCGAGGATGTTTTTAGTTCACCATCCGTATTAGTTGAGGTAAATGACGTTCTAACAACCGTTCATTTAGTAGAAGAGTCAATAGACAAGGAATTAATAAGTCCTAAGAAGAGAAAGAGATTTCTATAGGAATTGAAGATGAGGAAATACACTGCCGTAATATTCCGCCGGCAGCACCTCACTTGGGAAGTGAGGTTGTTTTTAGCCCACCATCCGTATTAATTGAAGAAAATGACGTTCTTACAACCGTTCATTTTGTAGAAGAAGTTAAAGAAATACACTGCCATATTATTCCGCAGGCAGGACCTCACTTGGTAAGCGAGGATGTTTTTAGTTCACCATCCGTATTAGTTGAGGTAAATGACGTTCTAACAACCGTTCATTTAGTAGAAGAGTCAATAGACAAGGAATTAATAAGTCCTAAGTCAATTAGGATAATCAAGGCATACTTTCGGGCCAAGTTTAATCATTACAAATTTATGAAGCAAAGAAGTTGCTATTTAAGAATGATTTGGTGCCCATTAAAACTATGTCCGGTTAATCATACAGTCAATATTAAACGGTTGAAGAATGAAAAAGAGTACATGAAGAGGCATCATGTTAGAATTAAAGATTTAATATCTTATGATTATAAATTTGATAATAATCCAAGACCGTTGCAAGGGGTCTAAATATATAAGTTACAAAGCAAATACAATATATCGAATAAAATATACAGTCCACTAATTTTATATTTGCATTGTTAACAAAAAGAATCTATATAATCCATAACCCCTACACAGCAACTTGCTTGCCGCCCTTGGCAGAATGTTCAAGAAGAACACTTTTTAATAATAAATCTAATACTTTACGAGTTCAGTACATGTCAATATGTTAATTGATCTAGAGCCGTAAATAACGATCTGTAACTTAAACCCTTAAGACATAAACGCGACAGGTTTTTCCACTCCTTCGTCTGTGATCTGCAATAGCACTGCTCCAAGCCCATAATCGCTTGCATCACAGTGAACATAGAATTTTTTTCTAAAATTCGGATTCTGCAATATCGGTGCTTCAGTTAATTTCGTTTTAAGCCCTTCAAAAGCCACCTGAGCTTCGGGGGTCCAAACGAACTTCTTCTTGGTAGACAGTAGATCCGTGATAAAAAATTGCAAATAAATCTCCGATACCAACTAACAACTCCCATAAATCCTCGTGCTTGTCTTAAAGTTATAGGAACGGGCCACTTACTTTCTCTGGGTCGGTCGCGATTCCTCCATTACCTATTATGTATCCTAAGTAAGGCACCTGTGTCACGGAAAACTTAGTTTTTGCAATATTTAATGTTAAATTTGTTTTTCTGAAATTACCAGCTAGCCGCGTGAGGATAGACATATGTGTGTCGACATTTTCAGACACCACCACCAAATCGTCGAGGTAGCCAAATACACAGTGCTTCAACTCACAGGGTATTAGTTCATCCATAAGTCTGCTCATGGTTTGCGTGGCGTTGCATAGGCCGAAAGGCATTACTGTGAACTGAAACAATGGACGTCCTGGCACCGTAAAAGCGGTAATCTCCATGGCCTTTTGCTTCAGCGGTATTTGCCAACAAGCGTCCTTTGGGTCAATTTTGGTGATCAGGTTCGCTTTGGGTAATCTGTGCAAATATCAATGTTTGGAAGAGGGTATGCGTCTTTTTTGGTGTATTTATTTATTTGCCTATCATCGAGACATAACCTTACCTTGCCGGGCTTCACTACTAAGCGCATAGGCGAACTCCAAGGACTGATTGAAGGCTCTATTACTCCCAAAGCTAACATGCGTTCCACTTCTTGGATCATCAAACGTTCGACCGCAGGTAAAACAGGGTAAAATCTTTGTTTGACCGGAGTAGAATTTCCCACCTCGATTACATGCTGTATTATAGTCTAGTCACACTATGTGGAGTAACCTATCGAGTGAGCCAGTTACCCGATTACTCCAAAAAAGTGTTTTCGCTGGGTTAACTCCAAATATCGGGTAATGTCAGCTAGTATTTGTTGTTTTTTTTTTGTTTATTTTACTAGGGATGGACCTTCAACGATGTGAAATGAATACAAAATAGACCGAAAAATACAAAAAAAAAAAATAAGAAATACCAAAGACCCTAAAAGTAACTAATTTTTGCCCACATCTAGTTGCCTATACACAACCTATGTAAAAAAAACAGATTTATGTCAATAACCCGATAACTCCATAACTCCACCCTAGTGTAAATAGGCTATTAGGGAAATTTTCCCAGCCCTTGTTTCGCGAAATCGGGAAACAGTTGACTTATAGCCTCTTCCCATACAGTCCATCCGTGTGAAACGGTTGGGATTTTTGACGAATGTGAAACTCGTCAATAGCCAAAAAACAATGAACTTGAGCATTATTTAATTTTTTCCCGCCATTGATTTGATTTGTTCTCATAGTCAACGTTCCATTTTTCACAGTCAAGGGGAAGAATTCAGAGTTGCACCGAAAAAACATCGCCTAACTATCGCATAAAAGAGCCCGTCAAAGTGCGTCAAAATTGGATGGCGGACTAACTGGGAAATTTTCGAAACGGCAAAACCTTACGGACCATCCGTTCAACGGATGGTAGATGGTGGATGGAGCTCTGTGGGAAGACCCTATTACTTCAGTCAGCCGTTTTTGCTGTACCATGGTTAATGGATATTTCAGGTCTTTATCCGGACTCGATGCATTTTCACTACTGTCAGTTAGCTCGATCGAAGAAATAAGTCCCGGAGCGATATTAAACGCTTTCCAGAAATCCATTCCTAATATAAGTCGATTGGATATCGAGGGAATAATGTATAAGTAATTGGACGCTCTTGTTCTTTGTAGATAAGATTTATCTGGAGCTGGGTGTTTCTTGCCGTCGGCGGTTCTCACTCCTGACGTAATTACTTTATACTGTGGACAGGTAGACCATTTCTCAGCAGCCAACTCCGATCCAATACAACTAATATTCGCGCCGGTATCCAGTAAACCTTGCTCTTTAAAATTTCCGAACTCGACTTGCTAATCTTCCATCTAAACCTTCGTTAATTACTGAGGATACTATCAGTCTCCTTGACCGACGTACTGTTTTCCAAAAATTTCGTAATCTTGTCGTCGACCTTTTTGCTTTAATCGTTAAGCTAGACACTTCATCGCCAAAAATCGTTTCCTTTACTGCTAAATAGTTTTGCAAGCGTTAGAAGTTTCTTCCTGTCGTATAACTAGTTTGACAGGAAGAAACTTGATTCCGAGGCAAGGTTATTTTGGGGCCATTCGAGGGTTTCCCACTGATGAACCCCTCTGGTCGGTCCGATTGCCCCTTTTCCATGCCGTTTGCACGCCTCCTCTCCAAGCAATTGTTCGCGTCGTTGAACCAGCTGTCTTAAATTGGCTACGGATCGAATCTGTACATATAAAAGGTATTCCCGTATTTCTGGAGTCATGTTTCTCTGAAGTTGTTGCACTAACCGGTACTCTTCGATGGGCAGAGTTAATCTAGCAACAAGCAACATAATGTCTTCGTAAAACATATCAAATGGTTCGCCTAACTTTTGTTTGCTTGCTCGGATTTCTTTATAAATTAAGTCTTTATCTTTGTGGTCATCGTATTGTTGCATCAGGGCTTTGCAGAACTCTGGCCATTCGACTTCCGAGTGAGCCTTTCGAAATCTCCAATACCATACTATACCAACAAGATGTGTAAGTTTTTACACACCAAGCCAACAACATTATTTAAGCTGTCTTGAGTGAGAGATTTGATTCGATAGAGAAATTCTTGTACGGTGGGGCCTTTAGTTGTTGCATCAAAATTCCCCAACATTGCACTATTTGTGCAGCCTTTTCGGGTCGAATAGTGGAGCTTGCATAAGAACCGGAATAATTACAATTTTCACCTTCGTTGTCACCTGAGAATGTCTCCTAGGTGTGTGAACATTCGCCATTTGGTTGTCACCATCGTTACAATTCATGAGTTCCAGTTTTCGTTTTAGTTCCTCGACGAGATCGACCATTTGGCGATACTCTCGGTTTCCTGCCAGGTTGGCCTGCCATTCTGCAAGAAGGTTTCGTCTGCTCGATTTTCGAGGCCGAGGCTATTTCCATTTTTCGGACGGTTCCAGTAGCTGGTGGTAGCATACTTCCTCCTACTGCGAGCTCTTTCGAGGTAAGCTCATTATTAGATTTTTCCGCTGGGTCCTCCGCTGCCGATTTCACGTTCGAGTTCTCGGGATTAGGGATTTTTCCCTTGCTGTTTGACTTCTAGTAGACACTCGCTCTCCATCCGAACTCTTCCGAGTCTATAGTTTGTCGATGGATAGTATAAATTGGTGCAAGTCTTTTGCGTGACAAAGCCTGCCGCAGATGGGGCATTCTTTAGTGGTCTCAATATAGGTGGAAATGCATTTTCGATGAAAAAGGTAATTGCACTTGCTACTAACCAGATCTTGAGTTTCTAAAAGAGTTTGTGCACAAATGTTACATTTTGCTTCAGGCAAGCCTGTAATATCTCGAAAGTCTTCGTGACTACGAGCGGTTACTCCCATCTTGTTCAATATTTTTTCCTTTTATAAAAAAATTTTAATTTTATAATTTCCCTGATTGGTATGTGATTGGGTCGCAGACGACGGGTGTGATACTTGAGTGTGAGAGCAAAGAATAAAGAAATATTCAAGTTCTACTGTTGGAACGCCTAACGCGATTATGATGAAGTAAACGTAATAATTCCGGGTGATTACCTTCAGATGTCGACTCCTCTATTGATAAATTATATCTGAATGGTAAACTGGATTAGGTTATCCTCCTACGCGAGGACTCCTTGCGTTGGTTAAGTATAATAGAAAACAATTAAAAAAGAACCAGCTTGATGTTATCTACGGTAGCGCGTCGCTTCTTCAACTACTGCTATTTCCACTAGATGTTCAAATGCCTGACTTTTCTTAACGGTGATTGCTGCTTTTCCGAACCATATTTTATTTAGCTTTGCAGTGTTGACCTACGTCGTTAAGCGGTCGTTTCTTGGAACTCCTAAAACGAGACTCTGGCTTATACTTTTCAGCAACACTTTGGCTTCACACAAAAAAAAAACTATTAGCATTGACGTACTGTATCTTAGTTATTCGACTCGGTCAAAATCGGTGTTATCCCAATTGTGCATTTCCGGCGACCAGATACGGCGTTATCTAAGGTCTATGATCATAATTGACAAAAAAAAAATGATTAAAGTTTGACTTAAAAATAAAACGAGACAGAACGCTATAGTCGGGTGCCCGACTATCAGATACCCGTTACTCAGCTAAAGGGAGTGCGAGGGAGATATTAAACTTTGATCAGGCATGACTTTTTAACGAATGGTCCGATTTTAAAAATTTCTTCTACATTTCGATAGGTATTTATAAACACAAGAAAACTGCATTTTTACTTTTCCGAAATATTAAAATTTTTAAAATCGTATATAAGCGTTTGTGGGCGTTAGAGGAGGCGTGGCACCTTCTTGAAACAAACGCTGCGCTGCGTAGGAACTCCAAGAATCTTCATGCCAAATACCAATCCTCTAGTGATTCTGATCAAGAATATACCCTGCAGGAAAAGGAATCAGTTTTGGACCAGTAAAATACTAGTTGGGTCAGGAAAGGCAACTAGTTCAAGTTATGTCCATTTCCATGTAACGAACTGGTCCATTTTTCATAGGCTTGTCCTCGGAAACAACTAGTCCATTTGCTACTAGTTTTTAAGAATCTGGTCATAAAATAGCTCAAAATTAGTTAAATCTTAACCATTTTCATACTATGAATGTTTGGATCGATTCCAAACTAACTTAGTTCTTTCCAGTTTTAGGCTAGTTGGTTTTATTATGGCTCTTAAATAGTTGCTTTTAACTAATTACATACTAAAAATGTTTAGATAGTCTCCAAACTACTCCACTGTTTTCCAGTTTTAAGCTAGTTGATTTTATTATGGCTTCCAAATAGTTGCCCTTAACTAGTTGCCAATTAGAAATATGTTTACTATGTCATAACTAGCACAGTTCTTTCCTTATCTGAAATAGTTTCATATTGGAATGCTTTTACCCAAATGCTATTTTACATTCTAGTTAACATTTGCTTCAAAAAACCAAGGAAAAAATACTATATGAAATAGTTTATTATAATTTAATATATAATTTCTAATTCAGTAGTGTAGTATAATAGTTTGATGTGTGTGTGTATTATATTATTCAAATAAGGTCGTCAAGCATGTCTTGAATATCGTCCGGGGATTCATCTGATTTTTTTAACCTAAAGTGTTTTTTTGCAATCTGAATAGCATGTCGAAGTTGCTTATCTGGATCTCCGCTGGTTTTGCTATATATAATAGCATCTGCAGGAATAAAAAAAATATACATATATAAAAATTAAATAAAATGTATTTTACATAATATTTTTAATAAAACTTAAATATTTGGATTTACCTGTTAGTACTTTGTAAATCTTTGGAAAATTCAGCAGCTTTTTTTTACCATGTGATCCATTTAAATTATAATTTAAAATTATTGGAATTCCAATAACGCTTGATAAATTTCGACAAACGTTTTTTTGAAATAAATTGCTTATTGCTTGCACCTACAAAAGTAATTTCTGATAGGCATTGTAAGGATGTTTCTAGGCTGGGGTAGGACTCAGTCTCCCAGGATCACTCACAAAAATATTTGTATTTGGAGTACTAGGACAAAAGGGGGCAGGAGAGATAAAGCTCCCGACCAACACACCGAAGGTGATAACAACGACAGGTTCCACTGCTCGGGATGTACCCTGTTTACGCCCGCCGTTGTTACCTATTCCCGTGGTTGGTGGAAATAAGCAGGGGTAGGGATGGGATGCGTGGTAACACTGTTTTCCCCGCCGCGCCCCAACATGAAGCACAGAAAAATATGATCACATATAAAGTACACTGTTTTATTGATTCCAAACTATGTATATATATACACGGGCTGCCTGCCTAGCTACGCTGACCCCACTGTCCAAAATTCTCGACCGACACCGAAGGCGATAATAGCTACAGGCTCCACTGCTCGGGATATACCCTGTGTACACCCGCAACTATCTCTTATGTCGGTGACCAGCGAAGAATATCTAGCAGCGGGGGGGGGGGGGGGGGCTGCGGTCGACATTGGCGTCGGCAGCATTTGGCGTTGGCAGCATTTGGTGTTGGCAGAGCTTTACTCTCCGGTGGCTGCGATCGGTTGGATGCGAGCTGCGCTTGGGTGTTTGATGACGCTCTCGCTCTCGGCCGTTTGGTGTTGCAGTTGACGGCGACGTCGGCCGCATTTCCCGCTGTCGAGCTTAGCTTTCAGGTGGTTTGGTTCGAGCCGCTCTTGGGTGTTTGATGACGCTCTCGCTCTCGGCCGTTTGATGCTGCAGTTGGCGGCGACGTCGGCAGCATTTCCCGCTGTCGAGCTTAGCTTCCAGGCTGGGTTGTGGTCACTGACAAAACTATTCGAGCTGCGGTCCTCGGGCTCCTGTGAGTCATTCTGCGATCCGGGAGAGTCGGGATCGGCCGGAGCTGCTAACGCTACTGTCCTCGGGCTCCTGTGAATCGTCCTGCGATCCGGGAGAGTCGTGGATCGGCCGGAGCTGCTAGCGCTGCTGTCCTCGAACGCCTGGGGATCGTCCTGCGATCCGGGAGAGTCGGGATCGGCCGGAGCTGCTAACGCTGCTGTCCTCGGGCTCCTGTGATCCGGGAGAGTCGTGGGATCGGCCGGAGCTGCTAGCGCTGCTGTCCTCGAACGCCTGGGGATCGTCCTGCGATCCGGGAGAGTCGTGGGATCGGCCGGAGCTGCTAGCGCTGCTGTCCTCGAACGCCTGGGGACCGTTGATTACGGCCGAGTCGTCAGAGCTGCTAGCGCTGTTGGGTCCGGGGGCCATATTAGCCCAGGCCTCGTTGGCTTCGGCGAGTCGACGGGCTGAGGGTTGTGCACAACCCACTCGGAAATTCAGCTCTACAAAGCTTTCCGAGGGGCTCGAACCGCTGGACGGGCTGCCGCAAGGTGGGCTGTCGTAGGGTGGTCGGTCGCAGGGAGATCGGGGAACGGGCGCGACGATTTGGATCTGGCGTAAGCTGTCCTCTAGCCTTTCCGGGTCGAAGGCGGGTAGGCCTACGGCGTCTACCCAACTGCTAACGGCCCACATGGGAGGCCAGTCTGCCATGGCCGCGGACTCCAGCTCTTGAAGTCGGGCCAGGCGTTCGATGGTGACCACCATTGGGTCGGCGGCTCCAGTCTCCACGTGGGGTTCCCCTAGCCTCGGGATCCTCTGATGGGCGTCGTCGTCGGAGCCAAGGTTCAGTGTCCTGGTTGGGGAGAGGAGAATCGTGCTGGCTGACTCAGGCCATGAGTGTGGTTCCTCCCTGAACCGCCGTAGGCGAGGAGCAATGGCCGCTGGTGACGCTGGATTGTCTGGGAAGAAAAGAATAGGGTTAGCGTATATACCGTTGGGAAGGGTCTGATGGTCGAGTTAAGAAACCAAATCCCTTCCTTACTCTCCTAACGTGTATTTGGGTTCTATGTGGGCTTCCAAGGACTGGGATTGTCTTAAGAAACTCCCCCCCCCCCGTCCTTGTGGAGAGAGTTGGGGCGTTGGCGCTGGTGGACCAG
>JBAMCJ010004348.1:0-237696 GCA_037075205.1 Drosophila prostipennis
GTTTTTTCTCATGTTACGCCAAAAATACTGCAAAAAAACACGATTTTGATTTTTTGCATTTTTTATAAGGGGTAGGGTCACAATTTTTTACAAAAAATTTAAAACCGTTTAAATTTCTATATTTGAATGCCAATCGATAGGGAATTTAATTACGAGCTCAAAAAGGTATGACATTTAACATTCTGACCGTTTTTTCTCATGTTACGCCAAAAATACTGCAAAAAAACACGATTTTGATTTTTTGCATTTTTTATAAGGGGTAGGGTCACAATTTTTTACAAAAAATTTAAAAACCGTTCAAATTTCTATATTTGAATGCCAATCGATAGGGAATTTAATTACGAGCTCAAAAAGGTATGACATTTAACATTCTGACCGTTTTTTCTCATGTTACGCCAAAAATACTGCAAAAAAACACGATTTTGATTTTTTGCATTTTTTATAAGGGGTAGGGTCACAATTTTTTACAAAAAATTTAAAACCGTTCAAATTTCTATATTTGAATGCCAATCGATAGGGAATTTAATTACGAGCTCAAAAAGGTATGACATTTAAAATTCTCACCGTTTTTTCTCATGTTACGCCAAAAATACTGCAAAAAAACACGATTTTGATTTTTTGCATTTTTTATAAGGGGTAGGGTCACAATTTTTTACAAAAAATTTAAAACCGTTTAAATTTCTATATTTGAATGCCAATCGATAGGGAATTTAATTACGAGCTCAAAAAGGTATGACATTTAACATTCTGACCGTTTTTTCTCATGTTACGCCAAAAATACTGCAAAAAAACACGATTTTGATTTTTTGCATTTTTTATAAGGGGTAGGGTCACAATTTTTTACAAAAAATTTAAAAACCGTTCAAATTTCTATATTTGAATGCCAATCGATAGGGAATTTAATTACGAGCTCAAAAAGGTATGACATTTAATATTCTGACCGTTTTTTCTCATGTTACGCCAAAAATACTGCAAAAAAACACGATTTTGATTTTTTGCATTTTTTATAAGGGGTAGGGTCACAATTTTTTACAAAAAATTTAAAACCGTTTAAATTTCTATATTTGAATGCCAATCGATAGGGAATTTAATTACGAGCTCAAAAAGGTATGACATTTAACATTCTGACCGTTTTTTCTCATGTTACGCCAAAAATACTGCAAAAAAACACGATTTTGATTTTTTGCATTTTTTATAAGGGGTAGGGTCACAATTTTTTACAAAAAATTTAAAACCGTTCAAATTTCTATATTTGAATGCCAATCGATAGGGAATTTAATTACGAGCTCAAAAAGGTATGACATTTAATATTCTGACCGTTTTTTCTCATGTTACGCCAAAAATACTGCAAAAAAACACGATTTTGATTTTTTGCATTTTTTATAAGGGGTAGGGTCACAATTTTTTACAAAAAATTTAAAACCGTTTAAATTTCTATATTTGAATGCCAATCGATAGGGAATTTAATTACGAGCTCAAAAAGGTATGACATTTAACATTCTGACCGTTTTTTCTCATGTTACGCCAAAAATACTGCAAAAAAACACGATTTTGATTTTTTGCATTTTTTATAAGGGGTAGGGTCACAATTTTTTACAAAAAATTTAAAACCGTTCAAATTTCTATATTTGAATGCCAATCGATAGGGAATTTAATTACGAGCTCAAAAAGGTATGACATTTAATATTCTGACCGTTTTTTCTCATGTTACGCCAAAAATACTGCAAAAAAACACGATTTTGATTTTTTGCATTTTTTATAAGGGGTAGGGTCACAATTTTTTACAAAAAATTTAAAACCGTTTAAATTTCTATATTTGAATGCCAATCGATAGGGAATTTAATTACGAGCTCAAAAAGGTATGACATTTAACATTCTGACCGTTTTTTCTCATGTTACGCCAAAAATACTGCAAAAAAACACGATTTTGATTTTTTGCATTTTTTATAAGGGGTAGGGTCACAATTTTTTACAAAAAATTTAAAACCGTTTAAATTTCTATATTTGAATGCCAATCGATAGGGAATTTAATTACGAGCTCAAAAAGGTATGACATTTAACATTCTGACCGTTTTTTCTCATGTTACGCCAAAAATACTGCAAAAAAACACGATTTTGATTTTTTGCATTTTTTATAAGGGGTAGGGTCACAATTTTTTACAAAAAATTTAAAACCGTTTAAATTTCTATATTTGAATGCCAATCGATAGGGAATTTAATTACGAGCTCAAAAAGGTATGACATTTAACATTCTGACCGTTTTTTCTCATGTTACGCCAAAAATACTGCAAAAAAACACGATTTTGATTTTTTGCATTTTTTATAAGGGGTAGGGTCACAATTTTTTACAAAAAAATTTAAAACAGTTTAAATTTCTATATTTGAATGCCAATCGATAGGGAATCTAGTTACGAGTTCAATAAGGTATCACATCTAATATTCTGACCGTTTTTTCTCATGTTACGCCAAAAATACTGCAAAAAAACACGATTTTGATTTTTCGCATTTTTTATAAGGGGTAGGGTCACAATTTTTTACAAAAAATTTAAAACCGTTCAAATTTCTATATTTGAATGCCAATCGATAGGGAATTTAATTACGAGTTCAAAAAGGTATGTCACTTAATATTCTGACCGTTTTTTCTCATGTTACGTCAAAAATACTGATATTTTTGTGCAAAAAAACACGATTATGATTTTTTGCGTTTTTTACAAGGGGTAGGGTCACAATTTTTTACAAAAAATTTAAAACAGTTAAAATATCCATTTTTGAATGTCAATCGATAGGGAATTTAATTACGAGCTCAAAAAGGTATGACATTTAAAATTCTCACCGTTTTTTCTCATGTTACGCCAAAAATACTGCAAAAAAACACGATTTTGATTTTTTGCATTTTTTATAAGGGGTAGGGTCACAATTTTTTACAAAAAATTTAAAACCGTTTAAATTTCTATATTTGAATGCCAATCGATAGGGAATTTAATTACGAGCTCAAAAAGGTATGACATTTAACATTCTGACCGTTTTTTCTCATGTTACGCCAAAAATACTGCAAAAAAACACGATTTTGATTTTTTGCATTTTTTATAAGGGGTAGGGTCACAATTTTTTACAAAAAATTTAAAAACCGTTCAAATTTCTATATTTGAATGCCAATCGATAGGGAATTTAATTACGAGCTCAAAAAGGTATGACATTTAACATTCTGACCGTTTTTTCTCATGTTACGCCAAAAATACTGCAAAAAAACACGATTTTGATTTTTTGCATTTTTTATAAGGGGTAGGGTCACAATTTTTTACAAAAAATTTAAAACCGTTCAAATTTCTATATTTGAATGCCAATCGATAGGGAATTTAATTACGAGCTCAAAAAAGGTATGACATTTAATATTCTGACCGTTTTTTCTCATGTTACGCCAAAAATACTGCAAAAAAACACGATTTTGATTTTTTGCATTTTTTATAAGGGGTAGGGTCACAATTTTTTACAAAAAATTTAAAACCGTTTAAATTTCTATATTTGAATGCCAATCGATAGGGAATTTAATTACGAGCTCAAAAAGGTATGACATTTAACATTCTGACCGTTTTTTCTCATGTTACGCCAAAAATACTGCAAAAAAACACGATTTTGATTTTTTGCATTTTTTATAAGGGGTAGGGTCACAATTTTTTACAAAAAATTTAAAACCGTTTAAATTTCTATATTTGAATGCCAATCGATAGGGAATTTAATTACGAGCTCAAAAAGGTATGACATTTAACATTCTGACCGTTTTTTCTCATGTTACGCCAAAAATACTGCAAAAAAACACGATTTTGATTTTTTGCATTTTTTATAAGGGGTAGGGTCACAATTTTTTACAAAAAATTTAAAACCGTTTAAATTTCTATATTTGAATGCCAATCGATAGGGAATTTAATTACGAGCTCAAAAAGGTATGACATTTAACATTCTGACCGTTTTTTCTCATGTTACGCCAAAAATACTGCAAAAAAACACGATTTTGATTTTTTGCATTTTTTATAAGGGGTAGGGTCACAATTTTTTACAAAAAATTTAAAACAGTTTAAATTTCTATATTTGAATGCCAATCGATAGGGAATCTAGTTACGAGTTCAATAAGGTATCACATCTAATATTCTGACCGTTTTTTCTCATGTTACGCCAAAAATACTGCAAAAAAACACGATTTTGATTTTTCGCATTTTTTATAAGGGGTAGGGTCACAATTTTTTACAAAAAATTTAAAACCGTTCAAATTTCTATATTTGAATGCCAATCGATAGGGAATTTAATTACGAGTTCAAAAAGGTATGTCACTTAATATTCTGACCGTTTTTTCTCATGTTACGTCAAAAATACTGATATTTTTGTGCAAAAAAACACGATTATGATTTTTTGCGTTTTTTACAAGGGGTAGGGTCACAATTTTTTACAAAAAATTTAAAACAGTTAAAATATCCATTTTTGAATGTCAATCGATAGGGAATTTAATTACGAGCTCAAAAAGGTATGACATTTAAAATTCTGACCGTTTTTTCTCATGTTACGCCAAAAATACTGCAAAAAAACACGATTTTGATTTTTTGCATTTTTTATAAGGGGTAGGGTCACAATTTTTTACAAAAAATTTAAAACCGTTTAAATTTCTATATTTGAATGCCAATCGATAGGGAATTTAATTACGAGCTCAAAAAGGTATGACATTTAACATTCTGACCGTTTTTTCTCATGTTACGCCAAAAATACTGCAAAAAAACACGATTTTGATTTTTTGCATTTTTTATAAGGGGTAGGGTCACAATTTTTTACAAAAAATTTAAAACCGTTTAAATTTCTATATTTGAATGCCAATCGATAGGGAATTTAATTACGAGCTCAAAAAGGTATGACATTTAACATTCTGACCGTTTTTTCTCATGTTACGCCAAAAATACTGCAAAAAAACACGATTTTGATTTTTTGCATTTTTTATAAGGGGTAGGGTCACAATTTTTTACAAAAAATTTAAAACAGTTTAAATTTCTATATTTGAATGCCAATCGATTGGGAATCTAGTTACGAGTTCAATAAGGTATCACATCTAATATTCTGACCGTTTTTTCTCATGTTACGCCAAAAATACTGCAAAAAAACACGATTTTGATTTTTCGCATTTTTTATAAGGGGTAGGGTCACAATTTTTTACAAAAAATTTAAAACCGTTCAAATTTCTATATTTGAATGCCAATCGATAGGGAATTTAATTACGAGTTCAAAAAGGTATGTCACTTAATATTCTGACCGTTTTTTCTCATGTTACGTCAAAAATACTGATATTTTTGTGCAAAAAAACACGATTATGATTTTTTGCGTTTTTTACAAGGGGTAGGGTCACAATTTTTTACAAAAAATTTAAAACAGTTAAAATATCCATTTTTGAATGTCAATCGATAGGGAATTTAATTACGAGCTCAAAAAGGTATGACATTTAAAATTCTCACCGTTTTTTCTCATGTTACGCCAAAAATACTGCAAAAAAACACGATTTTGATTTTTCGCATTTTTTATAAGGGGTAGGGTCACAATTTTTTACAAAAAATTTAAAACCGTTCAAATTTCTATATTTGAATGCCAATCGATAGGGAATTTAATTACGAGTTCAAAAAGGTATGTCACTTAATATTCTTACCGTTTTTTCTCATGTTACGTCAAAAATACTGATATTTTTGTGCAAAAAAACACGATTATGATTTTTTGCGTTTTTTACAAGGGGTAGGGTCACAATTTTTTACAAAAAATTTAAAACAGTTAAAATATCCATTTTTGAATGTCAATCGATAGGGAATTTAATTACGAGCTCAAAAAGGTATGACATTTAAAATTCTCACCGTTTTTTCTCATGTTACGCCAAAAATACTGCAAAAAAACACGATTTTGATTTTTTGCATTTTTTATAAGGGGTAGGGTCACAATTTTTTACAAAAAATTTAAAACCGTTTAAATTTCTATATTTGAATGCCAATCGATAGGGAATTTAATTACGAGCTCAAAAAGGTATGACATTTAACATTCTGACCGTTTTTTCTCATGTTACGCCAAAAATACTGCAAAAAAACACGATTTTGATTTTTTGCATTTTTTATAAGGGGTAGGGTCACAATTTTTTACAAAAAATTTAAAAACCGTTCAAATTTCTATATTTGAATGCCAATCGATAGGGAATTTAATTACGAGCTCAAAAAGGTATGACATTTAACATTCTGACCGTTTTTTCTCATGTTACGCCAAAAATACTGCAAAAAAACACGATTTTGATTTTTTGCATTTTTTATAAGGGGTAGGGTCACAATTTTTTACAAAAAATTTAAAACCGTTCAAATTTCTATATTTGAATGCCAATCGATAGGGAATTTAATTACGAGCTCAAAAAGGTATGACATTTAATATTCTGACCGTTTTTTCTCATGTTACGCCAAAAATACTGCAAAAAAACACGATTTTGATTTTTTGCATTTTTTATAAGGGGTAGGGTCACAATTTTTTACAAAAAATTTAAAACCGTTTAAATTTCTATATTTGAATGCCAATCGATAGGGAATTTAATTACGAGCTCAAAAAGGTATGACATTTAACATTCTGACCGTTTTTTCTCATGTTACGCCAAAAATACTGCAAAAAAACACGATTTTGATTTTTTGCATTTTTTATAAGGGGTAGGGTCACAATTTTTTACAAAAAATTTAAAACCGTTTAAATTTCTATATTTGAATGCCAATCGATAGGGAATTTAATTACGAGCTCAAAAAGGTATGACATTTAACATTCTGACCGTTTTTTCTCATGTTACGCCAAAAATACTGCAAAAAAACACGATTTTGATTTTTTGCATTTTTTATAAGGGGTAGGGTCACAATTTTTTACAAAAAATTTAAAACAGTTTAAATTTCTATATTTGAATGCCAATCGATAGGGAATCTAGTTACGAGTTCAATAAGGTATCACATCTAATATTCTGACCGTTTTTTCTCATGTTACGCCAAAAATACTGCAAAAAAACACGATTTTGATTTTTCGCATTTTTTATAAGGGGTAGGGTCACAATTTTTTACAAAAAATTTAAAACCGTTCAAATTTCTATATTTGAATGCCAATCGATAGGGAATTTAATTACGAGTTCAAAAAGGTATGTCACTTAATATTCTGACCGTTTTTTCTCATGTTACGTCAAAAATACTGATATTTTTGTGCAAAAAAACACGATTATGATTTTTTGCGTTTTTTACAAGGGGTAGGGTCACAATTTTTTACAAAAAATTTAAAACAGTTAAAATATCCATTTTTGAATGTCAATCGATAGGGAATTTAATTACGAGCTCAAAAAGGTATGACATTTAAAATTCTCACCGTTTTTTCTCATGTTACGCCAAAAATACTGCAAAAAAACACGATTTTGATTTTTTGCATTTTTTATAAGGGGTAGGGTCACAATTTTTTACAAAAAATTTAAAACCGTTTAAATTTCTATATTTGAATGCCAATCGATAGGGAATTTAATTACGAGCTCAAAAAGGTATGACATTTAACATTCTGACCGTTTTTTCTCATGTTACGCCAAAAATACTGCAAAAAAACACGATTTTGATTTTTTGCATTTTTTATAAGGGGTAGGGTCACAATTTTTTACAAAAAATTTAAAAACCGTTCAAATTTCTATATTTGAATGCCAATCGATAGGGAATTTAATTACGAGCTCAAAAAGGTATGACATTTAACATTCTGACCGTTTTTTCTCATGTTACGCCAAAAATACTGCAAAAAAACACGATTTTGATTTTTTGCATTTTTTATAAGGGGTAGGGTCACAATTTTTTACAAAAAATTTAAAACCGTTTAAATTTCTATATTTGAATGCCAATCGATAGGGAATTTAATTACGAGCTCAAAAAGGTATGACATTTAACATTCTGACCGTTTTTTCTCATGTTACGCCAAAAATACTGCAAAAAAACACGATTTTGATTTTTTGCATTTTTTATAAGGGGTAGGGTCACAATTTTTTACAAAAAATTTAAAACCGTTTAAATTTCTATATTTGAATGCCAATCGATAGGGAATTTAATTACGAGCTCAAAAAGGTATGACATTTAACATTCTGACCGTTTTTTCTCATGTTACGCCAAAAATACTGCAAAAAAACACGATTTTGATTTTTTGCATTTTTTATAAGGGGTAGGGTCACAATTTTTTACAAAAAATTTAAAACCGTTTAAATTTCTATATTTGAATGCCAATCGATAGGGAATCTAGTTACGAGTTCAATAAGGTATCACATCTAATATTCTGACCGTTTTTTCTCATGTTACGCCAAAAATACTGCAAAAAAACACGATTTTGATTTTTCGCATTTTTTATAAGGGGTAGGGTCACAATTTTTTACAAAAAATTTAAAACCGTTCAAATTTCTATATTTGAATGCCAATCGATAGGGAATTTAATTACGAGTTCAAAAAGGTATGTCACTTAATATTCTGACCGTTTTTTCTCATGTTACGTCAAAAATACTGATATTTTTGTGCAAAAAAACACGATTATGATTTTTTGCGTTTTTTACAAGGGGTAGGGTCACAATTTTTTACAAAAAATTTAAAACAGTTAAAATATCCATTTTTGAATGTCAATCGATAGGGAATTTAATTACGAGCTCAAAAAGGTATGACATTTAAAATTCTCACCGTTTTTTCTCATGTTACGCCAAAAAATACTGCAAAAAAACACGATTTTGATTTTTTGCATTTTTTATAAGGGGTAGGGTCACAATTTTTTACAAAAAATTTAAAACCGTTTAAATTTCTATATTTGAATGCCAATCGATAGGGAATTTAATTACGAGCTCAAAAAGGTATGACATTTAACATTCTGACCGTTTTTTCTCATGTTACGCCAAAAATACTGCAAAAAAACACGATTTTGATTTTTTGCATTTTTTATAAGGGGTAGGGTCACAATTTTTTACAAAAAATTTAAAAACCGTTCAAATTTCTATATTTGAATGCCAATCGATAGGGAATTTAATTACGAGCTCAAAAAGGTATGACATTTAACATTCTGACCGTTTTTTCTCATGTTACGCCAAAAATACTGCAAAAAAACACGATTTTGATTTTTTGCATTTTTTATAAGGGGTAGGGTCACAATTTTTTACAAAAAATTTAAAACCGTTTAAATTTCTATATTTGAATGCCAATCGATAGGGAATTTAATTACGAGCTCAAAAAGGTATGACATTTAACATTCTGACCGTTTTTTCTCATGTTACGCCAAAAATACTGCAAAAAAACACGATTTTGATTTTTTGCATTTTTTATAAGGGGTAGGGTCACAATTTTTTACAAAAAATTTAAAACCGTTTAAATTTCTATATTTGAATGCCAATCGATAGGGAATTTAATTACGAGCTCAAAAAGGTATGACATTTAACATTCTGACCGTTTTTTCTCATGTTACGCCAAAAATACTGCAAAAAAACACGATTTTGATTTTTTGCATTTTTTATAAGGGGTAGGGTCACAATTTTTTACAAAAAATTTAAAACCGTTTAAATTTCTATATTTGAATGCCAATCGATAGGGAATTTAATTACGAGTTCAAAAAGGTATGTCACTTAATATTCTGACCGTTTTTTCTCATGTACGTCAAAAATACTGATATTTTTGTGCAAAAAAACACGATTATGATTTTTTGCGTTTTTTACAAGGGGTAGGGTCACAATTTTTTACAAAAAATTTAAAACCGTTTAAATTTCTATATTTGAATGCCAATCGATAGGGAATTTAATTACGAGCTCAAAAAGGTATGACATTTAACATTCTGACCGTTTTTTCTCATGTTACGCCAAAAATACTGCAAAAAAACACGATTTTGATTTTTCGCATTTTTTATAAGGGGTAGGGTCACAATTTTTTACAAAAAATTTAAAACCGTTCAAATTTCTATATTTGAATGCCAATCGATAGGGAATTTAATTACGAGTTCAAAAAGGTATGTCACTTAATATTCTGACCGTTTTTTCTCATGTTACGTCAAAAATACTGATATTTTTGTGCAAAAAAACACGATTATGATTTTTTGCGTTTTTTACAAGGGGTAGGGTCACAATTTTTTACAAAAAATTTAAAACAGTTAAAATATCCATTTTTGAATGTCAATCGATAGGGAATTTAATTACGAGCTCAAAAAGGTATGACATTTAAAATTCTCACCGTTTTTTCTCATGTTACGCCAAAAATACTGCAAAAAAACACGATTTTGATTTTTTGCATTTTTTATAAGGGGTAGGGTCACAATTTTTTACAAAAAATTTAAAACCGTTTAAATTTCTATATTTGAATGCCAATCGATAGGGAATTTAATTACGAGCTCAAAAAGGTATGACATTTAACATTCTGACCGTTTTTTCTCATGTTACGCCAAAAATACTGCAAAAAAACACGATTTTGATTTTTTGCATTTTTTATAAGGGGTAGGGTCACAATTTTTTACAAAAAATTTAAAAACCGTTCAAATTTCTATATTTGAATGCCAATCGATAGGGAATTTAATTACGAGCTCAAAAAGGTATGACATTTAACATTCTGACCGTTTTTTCTCATGTTACGCCAAAAATACTGCAAAAAAACACGATTTTGATTTTTTGCATTTTTTATAAGGGGTAGGGTCACAATTTTTTACAAAAAATTTAAAACCGTTTAAATTTCTATATTTGAATGCCAATCGATAGGGAATTTAATTACGAGCTCAAAAAGGTATGACATTTAACATTCTGACCGTTTTTTCTCATGTTACGCCAAAAATACTGCAAAAAAACACGATTTTGATTTTTTGCATTTTTTATAAGGGGTAGGGTCACAATTTTTTACAAAAAATTTAAAACCGTTTAAATTTCTATATTTGAATGCCAATCGATAGGGAATTTAATTACGAGTTCAAAAAGGTATGACATTTAACATTCTGACCGTTTTTTCTCATGTTACGTCAAAAATACTGATATTTTTGTGCAAAAAAACACGATTATGATTTTTTGCGTTTTTTACAAGGGGTAGGGTCACAATTTTTTACAAAAAATTTAAAACCGTTTAAATTTCTATATTTGAATGCCAATCGATAGGGAATTTAATTACGAGCTCAAAAAGGTATGACATTTAACATTCTGACCGTTTTTTCTCATGTTACGCCAAAAATACTGCAAAAAAACACGATTTTGATTTTTTGCATTTTTTATAAGGGGTAGGGTCACAATTTTTTACAAAAAATTTAAAACCGTTTAAATTTCTATATTTGAATGCCAATCGATAGGGAATTTAATTACGAGCTCAAAAAGGTATGACATTTAACATTCTGACCGTTTTTTCTCATGTTACGCCAAAAATACTGCAAAAAAACACGATTTTGATTTTTTGCATTTTTTATAAGGGGTAGGGTCACAATTTTTTACAAAAAATTTAAAACCGTTTAAATTTCTATATTTGAATGCCAATCGATAGGGAATTTAATTACGAGCTCAAAAAGGTATGACATTTAACATTCTGACCGTTTTTTCTCATGTTACGCCAAAAATACTGCAAAAAAACACGATTTTGATTTTTTTCATTTTTTATAAGGGGTAGGGTCACAATTTTTTACAAAAAATTTAAAACCGTTCAAATTTCTATATTTGAATGCCAATCGATAGGGAATTTAATTACGAGTTCAAAAAGGTATGTCACTTAATATTCTGACCGGTTTTTCTCATGTTACGTCAAAAATACTGATATTTTTGTGCAAAAAAACACGATTATGATTTTTTGCGTTTTTTACAAGGGGTAGGGTCACAATTTTTTACAAAAAATTTAAAACAGTTAAAATATCCATTTTTGAATGTCAATCGATAGGGAATTTAATTACGAGCTCAAAAAGGTATGACATTTAACATTCTGACCGTTTTTTCTCATGTTACGCCAAAAATACTGCAAAAAAACACGATTTTGATTTTTTGCATTTTTTATAAGGGGTAGGGTCACAATTTTTTACAAAAAATTTAAAACCGTTTAAATTTCTATATTTGAATGCCAATCGATAGGGAATTTAATTACGAGCTCAAAAAGGTATGACATTCTGACCGTTTTGTGACGCCAAAAATACTGCAAAAAAACACGATTTTGATTTTTTGCATTTTTTATAAGGGGTAGGGTCACAATTTTTTACAAAAAATTTAAAACCGTTTAAATTTCTATATTTGAATGCCAATCGATAGGGAATTTAATTACGAGCTCAAAAAGGTATGACATTTAACATTCTGACCGTTTTTTCTCATGTTACGCCAAAAATACTGCAAAAAAACACGATTTTGATTTTTTGCATTTTTTATAAGGGGTAGGGTCACAATTTTTTACAAAAAATTTAAAACCGTTTAAATTTCTATATTTGAATGCCAATCGATAGGGAATTTAATTACGAGCTCAAAAAGGTATGACATTTAACATTCTGACCGTTTTTTCTCATGTTACGCCAAAAATACTGCAAAAAAACACGATTTTGATTTTTTGCATTTTTTATAAGGGGTAGGGTCACAATTTTTTACAAAAAATTTAAAACCGTTTAAATTTCTATATTTGAACGCCAATCGATAGGGAATTTAATTACGAGCTCAAAAAGGTATGACATTTAACATTCTGACCGTTTTTTCTCATGTTACGCCAAAAATACTGCAAAAAAACACGATTTTGATTTTTTGCATTTTTTATAAGGGGTAGGGTCACAATTTTTTACAAAAAATTTAAAACCGTTTAAATTTCTATATTTGAATGCCAATCGATAGGGAATTTAATTACGAGTTCAAAAAGGTATGTCACTTAATATTCTGACCGTTTTTTCTCATGTTACGTCAAAAATACTGATATTTTTGTGCAAAAAAACACGATTATGATTTTTTGTGTTTTTTACAAGGGGTAGGGTCACAATTTTTTACAAAAAATTTAAAACCGTTCAAATTTCTATATTTGAATGCCAATCGATAGGGAATTTAATTACGAGCTCAAAAAGGTATGACATTTAATATTCTGACCGTTTTTTCTCATGTTACGCCAAAAATACTGCAAAAAAACACGATTTTGATTTTTTGCATTTTTTATAAGGGGTAGGGTCACAATTTTTTACAAAAAATTTAAAACCGTTTAAATTTCTATATTTGAATGCCAATCGATAGGGAATTTAATTACGAGTTCAAAAAGGTATGTCACTTAATATTCTGACCGTTTTTTCTCATGTTACGTCAAAAATACTGATATTTTTGTGCAAAAAAACACGATTATGATTTTTTGCGTTTTTTACAAGGGGTAGGGTCACAATTTTTTACAAAAAAATTTAAAACAGTTAAAATATCCATTTTTGAATGTCAATCGATAGGGAATTTAATTACGAGCTCAAAAAGGTATGACATTTAAAATTCTCACCGTTTTTTCTCATGTTACCCCAAAAATACTGATATTTTTGTGCAAAAAACACGATTATGATTTTTTGCGTTTTTTACCGGAAATATGTATGTTTATATTTCCGGTAAACAGATGCTTATCGATTTCTTAAATATTTTTAAAAGCTCTAATATAAGACAGCTATGAGATCTTCTCACCTTGCGACGATGTGGCGGCGGTACAATGAAGAACGTGTCCACGCCGTGGTCGCGAAGGTACGAGGACCGCTCATCTCCGTGCCCGGCCTCCACCTCGTATTCACCGGAAAGCGAGTCCAGGGTGGCCCGGGTCACGTGCACCCGGCCGGGCTCACCGCCCGACTCCATGTGATTGGCCAGGGTCACGTCGTTCGACCACACATCGAACTGCCACTTGCGGAGGCCCAGGACCCCGCAGAGCACACGGCCCGTGTGGATGCCCACGCGCATGTTCAGGATGACGTCGGTGGCCTCCACCACGGTGCTGAAAACGGGAAAACGGAGGGAAAAAACGCTTATTTTAGATTTCAATTAAAGTGCAACGAAGCTAGCTAGTTAATTATTGTATATCAAGAAAAGGTTGCAAAGTAATATGATGACTATACCTTGAGGTACTTGATTACACATTCAAGTAAACTACATTAATCACCCTCCCTAATCAAATCAATTATATTATCAGTTATCAACAAGAAAGAAAACTAGCTTTGGCCAGCCGAAGTTTATATACACTTGCAGATCAATCCTCTTAAATCTAATATTAACCCCAGAAATATTATAGTATTTTTTCGATCCTTCCGATTTATGAGCTATAAGTTTACGTTGCAAACTTCAGCCTGAAATCATTATACCCTCTGCAAGGGTATGAAAATTGTCCTACGCACGGCATGTCATCAATTAAAATGTGATAATTATATCAAATAAGTTTTTGAGTTATTGTCGTAGGCTATTTCTTATCACAGACGGATGACAGCGGAATTATTTTACTAATTTATCAATGCAGGCAAGCCATGACTCAAGTTCTATAGCCCTGTCGATCATAGTAGATACTCACGCAATGGCATCGATCATATCGAGTCCCATTTCCACGGCGCATTTGGCGTGATCCTTTCGCGGTTCTGGCAATCCGGAGACACAATAATAGCAGTCGCCCAGGATTTTAATCCGCAAACAGTGGTTGTCCTGGAAGAAAAAGGGTGAAATAACTAAGTAAATAAATATAAAAATATAAAATCAATATATTTGTGTTTCGACACAAAGAAGAATCGACGTGTGCGCAAAGCTAGAAAGGCGTGTGACCGCAGGCATGCTTTGTGTTTTTACAAGAAGCTTATCCTAAAGTAAATTCCAAAGCCAACTTACATGGGCCAGCTGATCGAAGCGGCCGAAGAGCTCGTTAAGCAGACGCACAAGCTCCTGGGCGCTGCACTGCGAGGAGAGGACCGTGAAGCCGACGATGTCCGCGAACAGGATGCTGACGTTCTCGTGCTTCTGGATGTAGATCCGATGGAACTGGCCGGCCACCGGCGACAGGATGTCGTTCTTCATCTGCATGGCCACGTGCTGCGGCAGTACGGATAGCAACAAACGCTCCAGCTTCTCGTTCTCATCCTGGATCTCCAGCCGCGATGCGATGCAGTTGCGCGTATCGAGAAATGTGCGCCGCTGGGCTCGCTCCATCATGATGTTCACCACCAAGCCGGCCACATTCACGCCAATAAAGATGACAATATTGGCAATCAGCTGGTTATACTCCAGATAGCGCAGCGCATCGGTGAATATCTTGTAGACCGTGAGTGAGATGTGCACCGAGGGCAGGGCGATGCCAAAGGCCACCGCCTCCCAGATCTGCAGCGGCATCATCGCGTAGGCTAGGAAGACCACGAACACGATCTGCCAGACGCCCTCGGCCATCACCTCCTTGGTGTCGACGGGAAAAACGCTGCCCAGCGTTGGCATCGATACCACACAGATGCTGGCCGTGAATAGCAGTATTCCGTAGCACAAGGTGGGCAGGTGGTGGTCCTTGATCACCGAGCATTGCAGGAGCACCAGCACCACGGCGAACAGGCCGCACACGATCGTATTGAAGATGTTCTGTGAAGGACAAGGAAGTTAAACAAAATAAATAAACAAATCGATAAACATTGATGTTTTCAAAATATCGAAATTATCGATACTAACATTGATCACTAACTAGCTTTATTAATCAGTTGAACTTGCAGTTCATTTTGGGGAAAAAAATGTATGAAAATATCGATAATTTTCAAGTTCATTCCATCGATGTTTTCCAAATATCGAAATTATCGATACTAACATTGATCACTAACAAGCTTTATTAATCAGTTTAACTTGCAGTTCGATAATAATAGATAATAATCGATAATATCGATAATTATACCCGTTACTCGTAGAGTAAAAGGGTATATTGTATTCGTGCAAAAGTATGTAACAGCTAGAAGGAAGCTTTTCCGACCCTATAAAGTATATATATTCTTGATCAGGATCACTAGCCGAGTCGATCTAGCCATGTCCGTCTGTCCGTCCGGATGAACGCTGAGATCTCGGAAACTACAAAAGCTAGAATATTGGGATTACCAACACATATTCTTGGGCTTCCTACGCAGCGCAAGTTTATTTCAGGCGACCGCCACGCCCCCTCTAACGCCCACAATCGCCCATAGTCGCCCACAAACCATACTAAAATGTGCCTGGCGCCCACATTTTTAAATATTTCTGATAAGTATAAATGCAATTTTGTTGCGTTTAGTTATACCTATCGAAATGCAGAAGAAATTTTTTAAATCGGACCATTCGTTAAAAAGTTAAGCCTGATCAAAGTTTACATATATCTCCATCTCCCTCGCACTCCCTTTAGCTGAGTTACAACCTTTAGTCGGGACACCAACCCGACTACAGAGCTCGCACTCCCTTTAGCCGAGTGACGGGTATTAGATAGTCGGGACACCAACCCGACTATAGCGTTCTCTCTTGTTTTCAAGTTAATTCCACCAATCAGTTTTGTTGGGTTATGTTTTTTCGAACTTACATGAAAGGTGGCCGCATTATTGAAGGCCAGCGACAGGGCCGCCATCACGCCGCAGAGGACGAGGACCAAGGCCACCACGCCCAGCACCGAGAAGCGCTGCAGCTTCAGTGTGTAACGCTGGTAGAGGCATTCCAGCTCGTCGTTCTCGAAGCGCAGCGTGTTGAGCGGGCGGCCGCGCGTCGCCTTCACGGCATGATCCATGCGGTGCCGCCGCAGCTGCCGCTGCCGAGCGGCTCCTTCCGACGCCTGCCAAAAGGAGGATTGGGGCCGCCAAGTTCAGGGGCTGCAAAAGGAGCAGAACGTCAATCCTATTAAAATCTCATCCTATATTCGATATATATAAACTTAAAAGGATAGCAACTTGTTTTAATTTTGTTTCTTTTAGATTTCGATTATTAGCTTTAAAGAAATAAAATAATCAATATTTTTTTAGATATTTTTTTTTGCTCAAAATATCACTTTAAGTCAGATCACAAATTGTTATTGTTCCTCTTGTAACTTCGATTTTTATTTTTAAAGATACCTATTCTAATCTAAAGACCATTATCATTATAAGGAATATAAAATAATCATTATTTTTTATCGATTTTTTTTTTTTGCTCAAAATATTGCTTTAAGATTGAAATCGTATCTTATTAACTAAATCAAGATGAACCAAAGAAGACACTGTAGAATTTAATATATATTTTTAAAATATATTTCGATATGTATAGTTTTAGTGTGTGATTTTAGAAGGCATTTCCCTATTTTCCGCAGTGTAAGCAAGGGAGCAGGTCACCTTGAAATCGCGCTGGCGCTGCATGTCTGTGGGTGGTCGGCTTTGGAAAATGGCTTTGGAAAATGGAAAATCGGAAATGGGTGCCTTTGTGCATGGCACGCAACCAATGGAGGGGAAAATGTCCACCGTCGACGAACAGCATCAACACATCCGAGTTCCGAGAGGCGAGCAGAGAGCAGAATCGTTTAAAATAACACATTTCCCATTCGCTGAAAATATCCGCTAAAAATAAGCAAGCCGAAGCAGAAGCTGGCGTGAAATCAATCAATGTTCAGCAAATTTTTCCCACTAGCCACCAGCCACCAGCCAATGCCAAAGGGCCTACGCACTTGAAAATATTTTGAGATGGCCAGAAAACCAAAACCAAAAAAAAAAAAACAAAAAAAAACAGCGATGACAACGGTCTTTCAGTGGCAGATTAATTGCGATTTGTATGCGACAATCCGTTAAATTCATTAAAATATTATGCACAAATTCATTTTGCAAATAAAATCCGTAATTAGCCGGCTTTAACGAGTGCAGCGTGGAATATTTGGCCGCTGCCATTGGATCGATGTCTATATTGGGCTATGCCCGAGACGTTAAATCAATTAGGCATGAAAACATTTATAGACATCGTGGAGCAGCAGCAAAAGCAGCAGCAGCAGCAGCCCAGAAAATCACCTGAATGTGATGTGTTTAGAGAGGTTCAGAGGTGTTTCAGAGGTAAAGTTCACCCTTCTGTGGAACCAAAACTGTCCCAAATCAGAACTCGAGCTAGGAAAATATCCTTTATATAGTTTCTAATCACTTTATTTAAATAATAAATACAAAATACCTATATGTTTCGATATATTTCGATATTTTAATAATATTACAAAATATATATTTGGATATTTTTATAACATTACAAAATATATTTTTAGATATTTTCATAACATTGTAAAATATTTATTTAGAAATTTTAAAAATGTTACAAAATATACATTTAGATATTTTAATAATATTACAAACGTATATTATCCTGTAATAAAACCCTTAAAATCACATTCAGGAAATCCATAACGATAAGAACAATTAGTTGTAGAACGACTATATCTTTATCCTGCAGCTCTTATATAAATAATATCATTAGAATATCATTCTCTGTTAGATCCTAGGCTATTATCATCATCTTTGTCCGGATCCAAGATATTGGCACGCACTTAATGCCAACGAACTGTGCAAATTGATCCGAAGAACTCACTGGATCTGGATCTCCCAGGCCAGTTGAGCAATCATCAGCCAGCAGATCTTGTAGAGCCTCGTGTTTGAACAGTTGCTCCGAATGAACCCTCGACAATTAGACGTCAACATGGATGTTTCTTTTGTTTGTCCGTCCGTCAGTCAGTCAGTCAGTCATTCATTCAGTCAGTCAGTCAGTCATTCAGTTGGCTTATTCGTTGATTCGCTGTCAATTTGTTTGCTCGCGCCGCTTGTTTGTTTGCTTATGTGGGGGCTGTTTGAATCATTTTTGATGTGCGCATTTCGAATTTGCATTTTCGCAGCGACATTAATATAATGAGACGTGAATATTTTCAAATTTTCAATTTTGTTTCGTGTCCCCAACTTAATGGCTTCAATGGGTGATCCACCGATCCACCAACCGACCAGGTTTTTTTGTGTGTGGGCTTGTCCAAAATTCTATTTGCGGCACGCCGAATTTCTGAGTTATGCAAGTGCAAATACGAGTGCTTCGCACTGCAATGTTAGTGAAAAAAAAAACACAAATCACAAATGAAAACAAAAACAAAAAAATGCCAAAAACACAACGCAACGGAAAAATTGTTGTCATTATAAATTCACGTCAAGTGGGAATTTCGTGCGTATTTTGGAAATTGTATTTATGTGTCATACATATGTACATTTTTATACCCTTGCAGAGGGTATTATGATTTCAGTCAAAAGTTTGCAACGCAATGAAGGAGATGTTTCCGACCCTATAAAGTATATATATTCTTGATCAGCACCATGTCCGTCTGTCCGTCCGTCTGTCCGTCTGTTTCTACGCAAACTAGTCTCTCAGTTTTAAAGCTATCGGGCTTCTTTTTGTTGCAGGTAGTATATAAGTCGGAACGAGGCGGATCGAGAAAAAAAATGTACAAAAATTATATTGGGTGTTTTTGAACCTATAACCTCCTACTTTTGGAAATGCAATTTTTTATCTAATTCTGAATTTCAAAAAAAAATTTAGTAAAACCGAAAGACTATATCATATAGCTGCCATAGAAACGATCGGAACATTAATGGGAATATAATAGGAAATAAATTATTGCTTCGTTGCTTTTTATTGTATTCTCTTCTACTCTGGGATATGACTCTTTTTAAATGTTTTCGAATTTCGATTTTAATTTTATAAATATCGAACTACTATATCATATAGCTGCTATAGGAACGATCGGAAAATTAGTGATTAATAGGAATTAACTGCAAGTATAAGCTTCGGCTGGCCGAAGCTAGCTTCTTTTCTTGCTTCTGTTAGTAGCAGAGCTTGCAAGTATCGGTCAAGTGTTGGAGAAAAACCTTTCATTTACAAACATTTTGAGAACTGGATCTTTTGTTAACAGCTGTTATGCTCAGAGCAAAACCCTTTTCTTAGGGTTCCCTCGGTTTAGGTTTCTTCTGACACTTTGCTCGGTCTGTTATGTCTGTTATGTCAATCGTAACTTAGTAGTAGAAAAGTCACAAAACACCCTTTTTGCTTGCGAACAAAAAGTGAAATGTTCAACTACATGGTGAAAACGGTACGCGACAGTGTCGTGGGCACCTACCCGTCCTGCCACGTGTCCTCGCGGCTGGAGGAGCGTGGGGGCGAGGAGGAGGAGGTCCTGAACACGTCCTACAACCTCTGCGACTACCTCCGCAGCCGGGAAAGCGGCCTCCGGGATCGACGCAGCTTCAATGTGGAGAACACCAGACGCTACGTGCTGACCAACGACATGATGCGCGAGACGTTGATCGACATGGGCTCCATCGGCAAGGTCCTTTGCTCCCAGTGGCTGAACAGCCAACAAGTGGTCTTCGGGACCAAGATCAACAAGCTGCTCGTCTACGATGTGAAGATGCGGCGGTTGGACGCAATCCACACGCTGCCCGCGCGTCACGCGCCTCCCCCGTTCCGTTACCATCCGAATAACTTGGATGGTCTGCGCGCCATCGAACTGTCGCCCAACCGCTCCTTCCTGGCCACCAACGCCTCCAAACTTTCAGTGTACCGCCTGCCAACGCTGGACCTCGGATACGCGGGCGATGGCGAGCAACGCGACCCAATAATGGGCATGTGCTGGCTGGATGACCAGTTTCTGGTCTCCGGCAACGGAAGT
Organism: Drosophila prostipennis; assembly: GCA_037075205.1. Lineage (NCBI taxonomy): Eukaryota > Metazoa > Arthropoda > Insecta > Diptera > Drosophilidae > Drosophila > Drosophila prostipennis. Next base: position 20,637 of record JBAMCJ010004348.1, read on the forward strand.
TCGGGCATCCTTTTGTGGCGCATCAACGAGGATCACATGGAGATGGAGCCGTGCCCCACCTTTGCCGCTATCCATCCCCTCAAAGTCAATGACCTGAGTATCCGTTCTCTTTGCTTCAACAAGGAGTTCAAGGAGATCGCCGCCGTCTCCTCACGCCGATGCATACGCATCTTCAACGCAGAGACCTTCCAGCAGACGCTCTCCCGCGAACTGACAAGCTACCAGTATATAAGGGACTTTGTCTACCACAGCGACGGCCTGTATGCGGTAGGTGCTGAAGGCTTTACCATCAAGCTGGTCGCGCGGACGCTTGAGACCGTCAAGAAGATCAAAGTCGACTCCACGGAGGGCCCACCTATGAGCATGTCCTTCCAGGGCAACCTTCTGACCATTGGCACGAGTGGGGGCTCGCTCCTGTTCTACGACATCCGCGCCGGTAAATATCTGGAGAGCAGTGTGAATCCCTCGCGCACCGTTGCACTGAAGTGCAGCCGTCGAGTCTTGGACAACTTCCTGGATACGAAGTTTCTGCCCTCCATCCAAACTCACTGCTACGACAGCACCGGGATGCGGCTCTTCGCAGCGGGCGGACCACCGTCCATCTTGATGGGCACCTATGCCGCCATTTTTCAATAAATAAGCAGAGGATGCGATTCCGCCTAGAACACCGCCAATACACAAAATGCACAATTACCGATCCTACTTATGTATTGTACACACAATATAAATAATGGAATACTAATTTATAGTCTGATCGATGGTAATATGGTAATAGAAGTTCAAAAAAAAAAAAAAAAAAAAAAAAACTTGACATCATCCAATCCATCCATCGAAAAATACGTATTATTTCGATGTATGCATGTAGTAACTAACCCCCTTGAGTAGCGCAGAGCATGACATTCTCATGTCTTTCCCCCTTGTGGAACGTGGACAGCCACCCCTCGCATCGCATTGCCCCAAGGAGATCAGAGTCCAAAGAGGCTTCTTGCCAAGACTACAGCTACACAGAAAGAAAAAGAGTCCAACATTTGATCAAAAAAAAAAGAGGAACGCAAAAATGTTCTTAAGTTTAGGCAAATATGTCCTGAAATAAATATGAAATATTTTTGTCAAGATTTATGAATTCCTTTTAATTGAACACCGCTTTTCAAGGCACAAAAAGAATTAAAAATGTTTTTTTTTCCATTTTTGTCCTTCTTTTCTTTTCTTTTTTTTCTTTATTTTTATTTTTTTCCTTTTTTTCTATTTTTTTTTCTTTTTTTCTTTTTTCTCTCATTTCTCTTTTTCCCTTTTTTTTTATTTTTTTCTATTTTTTTCTATTTTTTCCCCCTTTTGTTCATATTTTTTCTTATTTTTTTTCTCTGTATTTACATTTTTGATCTTGATTTCGGAAACTATGAAATTGATTTAAGGTTTAAGAATGTTTGTTGTTATTTAAAGAACATTTCTTCTTACTTTTTAGAGCATTTCTTCTTGTTTTTGAGAACACATCTTATTTTTGAGAACATTTCTCTTATTTTAAGTTTTTTACTTTAAGAATTTTATTTGTAAAAAACGTTTCTTGGTATTTAAAGAACATTTGTTCTTATTTGTTAAGCATTTTTTTTTCTTGAAAACATTTGTTCTTATTTTTTAAGAGCATTTCTTTTTATTTTTGAGAACATTTTTTAAATTAAAAATTTTGTTGCTAAATTTAGACTGGGTTTTTCCGCTCAATGTACTATGTACAATGTACCTTAGTCCCAAAAGGGGAGGCAGGTTGCGTTCCGTGTCAATCAGCGGATGCCCCGCCGAACAAGAGAATAAAATGTATGGCAAGTGAATTTTTGCTGCGATTTCTCGATTGATTTTCTAGATCCAGCAATTGACAGCAATTAGGTTTGCAACACTTTCATGGGCTCCGCATTAATCGTCATCATGCTCGCAATATAATCAATCCAATCAAATCAAATTTCAATTTCCAATTTTCGCTTTCGTCGTCGTCTGGCGCCCGGCAACAAATTAAGGCAAAAACGATAGATATAGATAGAAAAGCTGATGCAAAAGCAGCATCAGCAGCACCAAATGACGCAAACCCAGCAGAAATATTTAGCAAAAAAAGGAAATCGAAACTAAATGTACGATTGTGTGTATAGACATGGCCATATCAAACGGTTTTTATGGCCCACTAAACTGATTGGATTCGAATTCGGATTTGGGGATTCATTTTTAGTTTTCAGTTTTCCCCCAGGAAAACTCCGGGAACTGCAGAGCTGCAAATTAAGAGTGCGAAAGATCATGACGAAATAATTAATAGGAGCTACAAGAAAATTATAAAGTTCTTCAGTATAAAGCTGAATTATATATAGGAATCGATCCTAAGAAGAATTACCATAAGAGCTATAAGAGATATTGCCTGACAAAATGGATCACCCCCGTGTGTACTGATTATTACAAAAAGCCATCACTCATCCGCCATGTGGTACATAAATACATTTTTCCACTCGATGCTGATGCTGCTGCTGCCAAAGGGAAACCAAAATTGTATTAGACCAAAGTTTCCTACTGCTAAAATATTTTGATAGACAACAAAGTTTGTCGCTCAGCCGGTCCAAAAACTAATTATATTCGTATTCGTATATGTGCTTCACTGTAGGACACAACACACCAATTTTCCCCTTTTTGCCTGGCAAGCGGCAAAGACAAAATCAATTAGTGGATCCGGTGCACATTTTAGCTATCCACTTTACCAAATAATTTATAACACTAGTTAACAAAACAAAAAATATTTTTTTTTAAATTCCCACAACACCTCGAATAAATATTATTAAATCTAATAGTAATTGTTTGAAATTCGAATCCTTTTTAAACTTGAAAAAATGTTACCTAAATCAATAAAATGAGAAATTAAAAAATTTAAATAATAAAGAAATAAATAAATATTTAAGAATCATTTTTAGTGTTTATATTTGTTCATATATATTTGTTTATTTATATTTTATATCACCTAAAGTTGAACAAAACCTTTTCCCTTGTTTTGTCAACTAGTGTTATCTGCACCCAAAATGCTCTCCCCATATATTTCGTTTATTTTCTTGTTATTGGCATTTAAGTAGGCCATCATGTTCGGGGTTTTGCAACAAAATCAGTTTAGCTGGCCCTCCAAAATCGGTAAATTGAATACAGACCAGGACATTGCAGGCTTTCGTATGGAGGATTGGGAAGGAGAAGGAGAGGGCAACTGGCGCCATACGAAATTTGATGTCTCGCCAAGGAACTCGTATATGTGAGCTCTGCTTTCTATTCCCATTCCAAAAAAGCCCCCAAAAGGCCATAAAAACGGCTGCCATTTGTTGGGCTTTAGCATTTTTATTAGCCTGTGGGCGAAATTCGATTCGAAATCATGTGAGGAATTCGATATACACCCCATGCAAAGCAAAATGAGTGCATCACTCTGAGAACAGGCTAATTTATAATTCATATATAGGGCGCAAAATAAAGGATGATACCTATCCATTATCCGGGTTCTGTCCATGATGTCAGCGCACCTTTCATTGCTCTCTAGGGGGAGGAAAAAACACACACACACACCTCGGCACGATAAGAATTGAAAAAGCATTACACTTTGCACTCAGATAATATGGGCAAGGCATTTGCATCTATTTGATGCATATAAAGTGCACCATTCCAACGAAGCAGACTGCGTATTTATGTAGACACTATTGTATCCACAGGTTTTTCCCTTCCCTGGCACGGCATTAATCTGGAGACCATCTGGGTTTCTTATCAGTCAAGTGATACACTCGAACTTCTAGTAGACGAACTTTCCTGAACCAAGAAAACTTTAATAGTAAAACGTATTTATATCTTCGAAAAATTCTAGCTCCACTAAGGTAACTCTTATATTCCTTAACATTTTATTATAGATCATTAAAATATAGGCCTATCATTATTTATCTTTCTGGTAAAACTTATTTACTCTTAAAATTGAAAAATTCAAAAATTTATTTCTAGATCATTAAAGTACATATCATTATCATTTAATTTCCTTCTGGTGTTTCGAGGGAGGGAGTACTGTTATCTGCTGTAGGTAATTTCTCTGTTGGCCTAACTCCTCTATTTACTTTTCTATCTTGATATCTCTTTTTCAATGCAGTGCATTGCACTGAAAGCTGATAAAATATCTAGTTGAGCTACAAAGAAATTCAAAGTTTGAAGGTTTTTCTTATCAAATCGCTATTGTAATTTTTACAAGTAAACTAATATATTGATATATGAAATATTCTGATTTTTTCCAGTGCCTCTGTTAAGTATCAAATTCGAATTTGTATTTGAGGCATTTTCTGCGAATTCCTTGCCGATTTGCCGTGCTTTTTATTGCATTTTTGCGCCTAATTAAACGCACAGCACAGCACAACACAAAGCAACGCAGCGAGATATCGAGAAACGCATTGAGCATATGTAAAAAACCCCTAACCTAGGACTGAATCGAATCGCTTGTTTGCCGCCTCGAACGTGGCTTCGCATCCGCAATGAATGGATGACGGCAGGATGGATGGATGGATGGATGGATGGCTGAAATGGATGAGGTGCTATGGAGGAGGTTGAGTTTTCAGTCGAGTCGCTTGAGTCGGTGGCACAATACAAGGCAAGGGCACGATGCAAATTACCCCGAAAGGCCATCGCACAAAATAAAATCAATAAAAGCGTTTATTTTTAACACACTCTCTCGAACGAAACGCTGACGATCTGGGGCTCCAGCGGGTTAATCGCCTGTGAATGCATCCCTTTGCCGTGTTCCGAATCCGAATCATGGTGTGCGAATTGGAGACTACAAAGTATATTTATGTAATCCCGAGATCAAACAGTAAATATTTCTTTAACTAAAATAATATACCGAGGATGGATACTTTATGTATTCCAACTAGGTATTATACAATCATTATTTAAAAAATCTTTTAAAATATAATATATCGCCCAAAATATCGTATCGATAATTTTGTAAAATTTGATACAATTTAAATATCGTAACATATCGAAACACAATCGCTACTTTAAAGTACTTGATATTTGCGTAAAATATCGATACAGTATCGATGTATCAATATGTTCTACCGTCCCTAGTTCTCCGCAGATCAGAGTACTATTCAAATTTGAATACAGTTTAGCTAATAGACATACGACTGACGTCCAGAACTCGAGGGAATGTCTGGGTCAAAAGTTTTCTTCTCGTTCAAGTGACAGTCATTTGACAGGGCATTTGGTTATAGAAAGCTGTCTGGCCTGTCAATCGCGGCACTCAGCTAACCTCGTTCTGGCCAAGATCCCAGCGAAAGTGGCAAAATCATCGAGCTAGCTAGCTAGCGATCTTCTTCAATTGCATTAGCTGCCATAACACCTCGATAAATATTTACAACAATTTCTACAGAACGCGATGCGGTAAATAATCATTACACTAAAAGCACTTGGAAAGAATTCAAGGGCAAATCAGTTGATACTCGTATAATGCAGGAATGAATGATCTGCTACTTTTGTGAAATAAATTGAACAAAACTATTTCCTCTTTTAGGAAAAATAATTACCAATCCCACATATTCATAGATCATCCTATAATCATCTAGATATAGAGAACATCCGCTCGGTCGATCGTCGTTTCTGCATCACTGCATCCCCAAATGATCGTCTTAAATTGCAACCGGAAGTTGCATGATCCCAATGATGATCTGTTTAGCATCTGTTTCGAGCTTTAACGGATATGACATGATATGATTGCCCTCTGTTCCTGAACCCGATCAACTAACTAATCGGTAAACGATTTAAAAACGACTTTAATTTCACTAATACCCCCAAGATGCAAGCTATTGACTGTTGACTGTGACGCAATCGTGGCGGCCATCAAAACGCAAACATATTATTTGTAATGTATGCTATTAGCTGCAACTTATGGGTGTTTCATAAGAGCAAAACCTTGGTCCCTCCGCCGCCATCACTCGCCAATGCAGAGCACGCAAAGAAAAACGAAAACCGAATTCGAATCCGAATCGGAATCGGAATCCGAAATCCACAATTACCCGACCCCCCAAAAACCATTCAAGAGATATACCCGTAATTTAGCTGGGTCAGCGGGCGACCATTATGAATATTAAATATTTGCCATTCCGAGTGAAAACAAAACAGAAAACGACATGAAAAAAGGTCTAATCCACTGGGCTTCCTCATTCCATGGAATTCAGCCATCAAATCAACTCAAAAGGTCTATTTAAAATAGGTGGTGAAAACAACATTTTGCCTTAGTGACTTTAAACTATCATTCTTAACGATGATGCCTCATAAAAAAAGATGTTTGCCACCGCCTCTTGAAGTTTTTGCAAATTAGAAACATGACAGCAAAACCGTTAAACGCCTTTTTTATTTCATTCTTTACCTAAAAAAACTGTCTATCTTATAAATTATAAAAAAGACAGGTTTAGCACAGAAATTTTTTTAAAATTTATTTCTCATTCTTTTTAAAAATCATTTAGAAAATAATTTTAATTGCAATTTCTTTCTCACCAGAAATTATATCAATCGCACTTCTCTAGTTTTAATAGTTCTTAGCGAGATCTCATACAGATCGACTCGTTTGTTGATGGTGATTAAAAATCAAAAGTATATACAAAAAAAACATTGCTCCAGATCTTATGATTTCTGAATTACTGACGTTCGCACTAGATAAATATTAATATATATACTTTGTATGGCCAAGTTTACTTACTCTATGATTTAATAGATGACTTCTGAACATTTTGAAAATGAATAATTAATATTTTCGCGGGATTCTCTCATTTTTAAACAGGGGAAAGGAAAACGAAAGGGTTATGCGCCAAAATCGACATCTGCGAAATCATTCGACGAGCATGTGTTGTCATTATGAGGAGCGTAGCGAGTTCCCCGACGATGGTCTTTTGGGCATTTTGGCAGTCAGAAGATCTCACTTAAAGTGTTGACTTTTGAATGGCAGCCGGCAGAAGCTAACCGAAACAGCGAAATGAAAAGAAAATAAACCAAAACGAAACGCCAGCAGCGAGAGAAATAATATTTCCGATTGTCATTGACTTTGTCCTTAGAATATTTAAAACGGGAAGCACAAAAAATATGCCAACAAATGAGAACTGAACGTCAGAAGCATGAAATTCAAAATAAAAAGAAAGACAAGAGAGAACGCTATAGTCGGGTGCCCCGACTGTTAGATACCCGTTACTCAGCTAAAGGGAATGCGAGGGAGATGGATATATAAAGCTTTGATCACGCATAACTTTTTAACGAATGCTTCGATTTGAAAAATTTCTTATACACTTCCATAGGTATAGGATAAACACAATAAAACTGCCTATTTACTTTTCCGAAATATTTAAATTTTGTAAAATAGTTATAAGCGATTGTGGGCGTTAGGGGGGGCGTGGCCCTCGGCTGAAACAAACTTGCGCTGCGTAGGAACTCCAAGGATCTGCATGCAAAATGCCAATCTTCTAGCTTTTATAGTTTCCGAGATCTCAGCGTTCATACGGACAGACAGACAGACGGACAGACGGACATGGCTAGACCGACTCGGCTAGTGACCTTGATCAAGAAACGCTTCCTTCTAGCTGTTACATACTTTTGCACGAGTACAATACACCCTTTTACTCTACGAGTAACGGGTATAAAAATCGTCGTTTGTAGGTTGTTTTTTTTTTTTTTTTTTTTTTTGTGAGCCTGCGGAAGACAGCCGGAAGGAGGCGATGAAAAAGTTGACGTTTTGACTGCTTCCTTCTGGTCTTTTGCAAATCGAATGTTTAGAGTTGAGTTCTCCAAGCGGATGCTGGACATCATCTGTGGAACAGCAAATCGCAAATCGCAGAAGCAGAAACAGAAACCGAAACACAAGGAACAAAAGGCGCACAGGCGGCAAACTACTGGGTTGTTGAACCAAATATGCCAAATGAATTGCAGGTGTCTTGAGTGCAGCGACCCACGCACACAGGAAACAGCTGCCGGGTGTCCTTTCCTATCCTATAGTATACCATCCTCTATCCTATGGTAACCACCACACCACCCAACTGAGGACACCACACCACACACACTTAAGCCATTATACGCTCGCGGTGCTGATGACCCTTTGGCGGCCTGCCAACAACAACAACAATAACAACAGGCCCACTGAAGGACCAGGTCCTCGAAGGATGTGGATACGTGTGGCTAAGAGAGTCCAATGTCCTCTTTAGACCAATGTTGTTTACCACATTTGTTGTGACTTGGTGGAGAACAATCGAGTTAAGGCACTTGCATAGTATAGTATATAGACATATAACACAAAATCACAAAGTATAGATCGAATTCAGGGTTATATCCTGGGATATAAATTTGGTTGCATATCATTTGGCACGCAATTTCCACTTGACCTTGACGTGCCATCCAGAACTTGGCTTCCTTCTTATACTCCCCACACAAAACTCTTTATCTGCCTACACATTCCTCATGACATCACTCTACCCGAATCGCGAATCGATAAAAGGTTTTCTTCCCTCTCGCAGGCCGTAAACAAAATGTAGGCAAATAATATAATAAGTATAATATGTCAAAATTTTAGGATCATGTTGGGCACCCATAACAATTGAGGACAATTTAAAGACACTCATATGTAACTAGAACCCAGAACTGGAATATTACACATATTTTTTTCAATAATAACCAAATTTGAGGAATATCTTATTATTTTAAACAAATAACGAAAAAGATTGTATACCAAATACAATGAGAATAATTGTTAAAAAAGTTAAAAACACAAAGCATTATTATTATTTTGATCACAGCTGTATATTCACAAGCACACTTCAGTATAGCGTCGTTTCCCATGCCAGCTTATCTATCTTCTCGTCTTATCAACCCGCCTTTGCGTCCATAGCGAAAGTTTCCTGACCCTCCGCAAAGAAGCACATAAGATCGGTAGAGATCGGTGTCACGACCATAAAATACCTGGCTTGCGAATTGAAAAAAAAAACAAAACTAGAACTACTGGTACAGAAAAAGATTACAAAGTATAATCATACAAAACGTTAAATTGATCTGTTATACTCGTATCTTGAAACTGGTACTATCTACAATGTAAACTTTGAAATATAATATTTTTTCTTATATTTACTACTTTAGTAGAAAAAGAAAACCTTATTCAACAGGTTCATTTTGACCTTTCAGGCAACTAAGTTAGTTGGACTTGCCTTTATATAACGACATTAATAATTATAGGGTATAAAACCTGGGTATATAACCTGTCCGAATACCGAGAACATTGAATGTGCAATCGCTTCGGCCACTCGAGTTTCGTTTTTTATCAGCGCAACTCGAAAGCTGATTAACCCCACAGACAACACACTCTTTTCCCGTTTTCCCCGTTCGAAAGTCAATTCTGCGCTGCACTGATTTTTGTTTGTCTGTTTGCAATGTCATTTGGGGGGAATCTATTTATATATTTTCCGTTTTTCCGTTTTTCCGTATTTCCCGTGTGGAAAATGTAGAGTTCCACAAAAGTTGCGCACAGCAAAAGGGTCGGTCACCTGAGGATTTTGCAGCAGGAACTGCAGGACATTATAATTTCCACCGCAGTTCCTGTTTTCTTACGGGTCGGAGGTCAGAGGTCAAAGGTCAGGAGTTCCGGAGTTCACTGACACACACAAAGGAATCGATCTGGGAATCGATCCACTGTGTTTCAATTTTTTGCATTATTTTTTTTTTGTTTTTTTATTCTTTTTGCCGATTCACCAGGCTGAATTCAGAATTCTAAATTGATCTGCCCATTATGCACTAAATAAAACATACACAGAAACAAAATTCGATATGAAATAGGGTCAATTCTACCTTATTTCATATCAATAAAAAGCCGCTATGATTTATATGATATGAAATAGGGTCAATTCTACCTTATTTCATATCAATAAAAAGCCGCTATGATTTATATCAAATTTATGATTCAAACATATCAACATGATATTTTATCATATCATATAAAATACCAACTGTGGTATTTTTTGAACAAATAATGTAAAATAAGATAAACATAATCTTTATTCATATGAAAATGATATGAATAACTTGATATTTAAAAAAATATACAATTGACCATCACATATCAATCTGATCTTTTGTTAATTTTTTTTTCTGTGTAGAAAAGTCGCGCCTGTTTCGCTTTCATCTTTTTCCCCCTTTTTTCACTTTTTTTTGGTCGCCAACATGTGTGAAACATCTGACAGCGTTTTTGGCAATGCAAAAACAATGGGCTATGAAAATACTCAAATACTCGATTCTACGAGCCTACCCAAAATCCCTATAAATAGAAACTAAAGGGCACAGGCCCTTAGGTTCTTTGGAGAACTTTTTTGCAGTCTATTTGCTTTGGGACGTGCCAGAAGTACTTAGCATTGGAATATTAGCTATCGGAATCCAAGTGGCATTTTTTTAATTAACCAATTTGTATGTGCGTCGAAAATGGAAGTGTTATTGTCTCTAGATGAGGTTTACAATTTTATTTATTTTTATTTGTTTTTTGTTTTTCTTTTTGATTCTTTTATAACTGCAATAAATTGTCAAATGCTCAACGTTCTGCCGTCGTTTGGCCACTTAATTGTTTGCCATAAGCGGATTGGAAAACGTCGTAAAACGTCGTCTAAAAGTGGGCAGTAAATAATTATCATACATTTACTATATGTCCGGCAGCATCGTCGTCATTACATAATATGTCCGATGTGAAAAGGAAAGTGTTTTGGTGGTTTTCTTTTGCCACTTATTATTATCAGAAATAGGCGAGATTTAGATCTAATCGCTCGGTTGAAAGCCAAAGAAGTAATGTTAATTAATTTCCCTGAGCAAATTTGAGCAAATGTTGGCCAAAAGTGTCGAACAAACAGGCCGAGACGAGAAGCCTGACTGCCTGACAGGTTCAAGTGATGCCTGCTGAAATCGAGGAAACAATGGCCAATGGAACATCTGCAGACCCTCGAGAGTTGGCAGGCGCCAACTTCACAATGCAAATTGCCCGATAATTGTTTGGTGTTTGGTCAGCAGGCAGCTTCAGCTTCAGCTTCAATTGGCCAAGCGATGTATTGACTCATTGGGTTGTTAACGATAGAGACAGTTTCAATACACTCTGAACTCTAAGGTGGCTAATTGCTAAATAGGTATTAACAACTATAACACTAGCTAACACAAAGGAAAATTCTCTTACGGTTTGTTCTAATCGAAATTAGATTATTATTTACACTCAAAAAAAAAAAAATAGATATGCGCATGTACATTTTTGGTTATGCAATACGCATATCTTTTCGAGCATATCAAATTTACCAGGCCGCATATCAAGTTAAGAATGATATTACATGATGTTGAATCGATCTACGTTTCATATCGATTTTTTTTTTTGAGTAGAGATAAAATACATACTAAAATATAAGTTGAATATTATTGTATTTTGAGTTTTAATATATCGCTAATTATGAAGTCTCAAATTATATACTCGGACTATTTCCGAAGTTATGTTTTTTTTATTGTTGGAACAAAGAGGCCACTCTTTTTGTAATCCTCTTGTTTGTAGACTAGTGTGATTCGAGTGCGTTCGAGAGGCGTTTACGTGGTGGTGGCCAAATCCCCCCTCTATTTGCCTGTCAATCTGCTCTCTTGCTGCTTCAGCGTTGACTCGCTCATGCATGATTGGTGGCATTGATTGATCGGCGGTGAGTTGGCCCACGGGCGGGGACTTAAAATTCGAGCAATCATCTGGCCGACTGGCCGATCATTGTCATGTCGATCAAATTAGCAATTAGATCGAAACAATCGAAACAATGAATTAATACAGCCCATTCATGTTATGACTTTGTTGTGAAATTAAATTGCAAAGTGCCTAAATTAAAATGTTAAAGAATATTGGAAGGATAAAAATGTTTTTATTATTAGGTCGGAAATGCTTCCTTCTAGCTGTTACATACTTTTGCACGAATACAATATACCCTTTTACTATACGAGTAACGGGTATAAAGATCAATGGAATTGTCCTCTGTGCGGACACCGACACAAAGAAGACTGGACGTGTGCCCAATGCAAGATAGGCGTGTGACCGCAGGCGTGATTTGAGACTTTACAAAAACCTCTCTCATAGAGCATCCCCAGTTCGATCTTTCTTTTACACTTTCGGGGCTCGAACTTTACAAATTTGCTGCGCGTGCGTAAAGTGTCTAGGCTTTCTGATCTCTCTGTGATTTAGCTCTTAAAATCAAACTGAAAATCAAACTCAAAACTTAATCAATGCGCGCGCTTTTGGTGTAAGTGGCTTCTGAACCAGGTTTATTGAAGGCAGGTTTATTTTATCTATCTCACTTTTGTGCAACAGCCGCTCAGATATTTTTACACAGTTGCAGTTGTGCTTTTTTTTTTATTGCAGTTTTGCAGTTGAAGTTGCAATCGTCCGTCCGGCGGCACGTTTTTGTCAGGGTTGCCAGCGTGAGTTCATTTTAATTGCCAGCACATTCCGTTGTCTACACACATATACTCAGTACTCACTACGCACAACTCACTACTCACTACTCACTACTTATTCGGGCCAATAGACTTTAGATAGCCACCACTATCTAAGGAGCTTTGTAATGAGCGGCATTTATGCCTGATTGGTTTGGCAGGAACTTTACAAATCTGCTGCCATAATGATCGCGATGATCTCGCCTGCTTAAAAGTTCATCAAACTCTGAATGTAACAGGAAATATCTACATCATCACTTTACTCTGTAAATTATTTTCTGTATTTATTTTCCCTCAGTTGTAAATCCTTTAGTTAATTACAGGGAATTCAAAAAAATCTTAAAATACTTAAAATATTTCAGGTATTGTTACTTCAAGATTATAATTTACCCTACTTGGATACAGTTTACTATAGAGACTGACATAACATGTCCTAAGGGGAATTAATAAAGGGTACACTTTATTCTCAAACTATTTCGACTTCGATTTATATCTGATGTCCATAATTAATTCGCAGTGCAGCTCTCTATATTTCTATCTCTATCTCAATTTCGGCTTGGTTAATTTCTGCTGCGCGAGAATGGGGTTTTCTCTGTGTGTTTTTGCTGACTCTGTCACATTTGGCGGCGAACAAATTAATTTCTGCGCCTACATGCACTAATTGACTCGCATATGGGCGTCTGTCAGATCTCCGGCGGCGTTTAGTAATCCCCAACAAAATACAGGCGGGGGCAGCTCAAAAATACTGTACTGTGAACACAGATGGGAAAGTTACTACTTTTTATACTCTGCCCAAAGGGTATTATATATTTAACGAAAAGTTAATAAATCGATAAATGTTAAGTAATACACTCAAAAAAAAAAACGCCTAAAATCGCCTTTGGTTTTAGAAAATCGCCTATGGATTTGCGTCACTGGCGATTTTGTCTATATTAAAGAAAGTAGGTTTTTAAAATCAATGGCGTTTTTTTCTAAAAAACAAAAAAAAATCTGCAATTTAGAAATTTTTTACTAGAAAGTAAAAAAGTTATGTCTTACAATTTAGAAATAAAGGTTTTCTAAGAAATAGAAATACTGTTTTTTTTTAATATAGAAACATTTTTTTCTAAATACAAGAAAAAATTTCTCAAATCCAGAAAATACAAAAATGATGCTTTGGTGGTGGTAATCGGAATTATGCCGGTTGTTTCTGTGACGCCACGCCCCCCTTGTGTTGTTGTTCTCCGTTCTTGTTTGTCATCTTATTTGAATTTCCTTATATTGTGCACGTGGTGTAGGTGATGTATATGTTTATTATGTACATGCACTTTAAGTTTCAAATCGGACCTGTAATTATAACTGAAATGAGTATACAAATTACAAATTATAAATATAAAAACCCAACAACTTACACTTTTGAGAAAAACATCTCGGGTCGCCCCACGCGGGAATCGAACCGCTTCCCTCGGAGTTTGCAGTCAAGCACTCTAACCGCTGCGCCACGGATGCATCGCGTGAGGCGCTGTCCAAAGTCTATTCACATTTTGTTCTCTTATTTTTAGTCAAATCGATCTGGCTCGCTTCTAGTTATTCTTTTTGTTTATTTAATTTTGTTCGTAAATATTTATTGATTAATTTTAATATTTATACACAAATATATTTTACTATGGTTCAATAGTAACAGTATTTGAATTTCAAATTTGAAAAACATAAAAATCATTTTTAACAAAATATAACTATTGAAAAAATTTTAAAAAATGCAACACATTTTTTTTTTATTATAATGTAAATATTAAAGTTTAAAAAAAAAAAAATAAAAAGACGCCATGCATTTTTCGTCTCGACGTGGGATTGAACTCACACTTGCGGCGATTAGCATGTATAACATATTCATGCACGCACGCGTTAGACCCCTAGGCTACCAAATTTTCTTCGATTAAAGGCGATTTTTTCTGAATGTTAGAAAAATTTTAAACATTTTTTCTGTTTTTTAGAAAAACAATATTTCTATTATATAAGAATTTTTTCTAATTTGAATGGCGATTTTTTTTTATTTTTAGAAATGTTTAGTCTTTTTTTTTCTAAAAGCAATGGCGATTTTAACCCTCAAATATAGAAAGGCAGATTAGAAAAAACACCTTATAATTTAGAAAAAAAAAGGATTTTTCTCATATTGAGAAAAAAATTTCTAAAAAATATCGTTTAACAGATAAATTTTCTGAAGTTTAGAAATTTTTTTCTCTTTATAGAAAATTTTTCCTTTTTATAGAAATTTTTTTCTAAAGCACAAAAAATTTTTTTTTTCTATATTTCAAAAAAAAAAATTTTTTGAGTGTAGAAAAACCCATCTTCATTTATTGTAACAATCAAAATAAAATTGTTAAAGCTTACTTGGGCCAAATTGATTATTACTTTGGATAATGTTTTTCCTTTAAGGGGAAATGTACCTCATTTACACTCTACCCAGATGCTTGGTTGGTATCAATGTCTGCTCATCTTTTGTCTTTCGCCCACACAACAAGGCGAACGAGCAAAAGACGCCGGCAAGACACAGCTTGACCTACAAATGGCTTAATAGATTGGAAAAGCCGACACCCTTACACGAACACCTGGTTGAATGCCACATGGAAACTAGGGGCACCCCAAGAAGCAGATCAAGTGCACACGTGAGAACATTCACACATGGACACTGGCACGCAGCAAATGCAAATGGTTAATTAGAAATCAATTGAAACGTATATGTGCTCGTAATTGGCCAACGCCTGCAAACAGCAACTGCGACCCAAATACGCCACCAATTGGATGTGGCATGCAAACTGCAAACTGCGACTAGAAACCAGTTTTCCAACTTCACCAGCTAGAACTTCCAATTGCAAAGTTGCCTTTTCTCAAACTCAAATCAAATTTCAAAGAAACTTTTATTGTTCTGAGAAGTTCTTGTAAAAGTTCAAATTCGAATTTTAATTTTAGGAAAATATGGAATAGAGTTAGAGCTGCAGTCTGCTCGAAAACACTAGAAAATGCATGCTCGTTGACTTGAAAAGCAACAAAAGCTTTTCGTTTAACGAGTTAACTAATCGGCACTTGGCTATGACTGAAGTGTCAAAAGTACTGCCGCCATAATAATATTATTTAACGTATTTTCCGCATGTACAGGGTACACTTATTTAACCAGAAACTATAGTTGGTTATATATTACTGTTATGATGGCAAAATTACTTTGAGAAAATGTTTTAGTCCTTTGTTAAACCTTTATATATAATAATATTATTGAACGTATTTGTTTACCAAGAAACTAATAATCGGATATATATTATATTTGAATGTCGCTATATGTTTAGTAATGTAACAGATCTCTACAAAAAGGATAAGATCCAGAATTTAGAAGAATTCAATCCTGGAAAAGTGCAATTTGTTTTCTACCTGTTATTCTTGGGAAACTTGTTTGTAGGAAGTGGTTCTTTTGTACTTGCCACTTGCACTTTTTTTCTTTATTTATTTATTTGAATTATTTGTTTAGTAATGTAACAGATCTCTACAAAAAGGATAAGATCCAGAATTTAGAAGAATTCAATCCTGGAAAAGTGCAATTTGTTTTCTACCTGTTATTCTTGGGAAACTTGTTTGTAGGAAGTGGTTCTTTTGTACTTGCCACTTGCACTTTTTTTCTTTATTTATTTATTTATATATTTTTTTTGTGATCCGCTGCTCAAAGACTGTTGTCAGGCAATTTAGCTCACTTCGCAGAAGGTTAGGGGCAACTGACTCTTTGGGCAGGCAGCTCTTCGTCTTATCGCCCGCCGCTGGTTTTTTATTTGTATTTGCACTTTTTTGCTGTACTGTATTTATTTTTTATTTCTGCGGGCCTGAGAGGTTGAGGTTGCACTCGCAGTCGCGTCAATGCACAATTTGCATGCATGTCACGTTCCCTGCAACGATGACGGCTTCGTCACCTGGCCCAACGCACAGCCCCCCAGAAGAGCAGCCAGAATTTGTACATTTCAGTACATTTTGTGCATTTGGGGCAGGAATAGTTGAAAAAAGCAAGCCATACAAACGATTCAGTTTGGCTAAACACCGGTTTAAAAATACACTTTTCCTATATGCATGGTGAAAAGGAAACCTTTCCTAACAAATCGATTAAAAATGCAATACATCTAAAAAATATTTAATCAAATGAGTTAACACAAGGCAGTTTAAAAATTCTATTACTCACAGATTTCCTCTTTCAAACATTAAATCCTCTTTGAAGTCAAATTCGTTGTTGCTTGGTTTTACTCTATTTTCAACAATCGTGAGGAAAATATTAAAACCGATGAAACCGAAAATTGTTTTGTTGGGAAGTCAATTAAAAATCTTTGGCCATGTTTTTTGGTCTGTGTGGTATTGAATTGAATTCACGGTAGGCGCCTTGATTTACGATAAAATAGAAACTAAAACTTCTACGATATTTTAAATGCAGATCGAATGGTTAATGTTGTGATTTTTGACGGCCCTGATAAAAAGTGACAAACATTGAAACAGAAACAAAAGAGAAAGCTATTGTCGAGTGCCTCGACTATCAAATACCCGTTACTAAGCTAAAGGAAGTGCGACAAAGCGACTGCTTGCACTGCTTGAACTTTTATTTTTCGGGAATAACTTTTTATTGAACATCCGATTTGAAAATTTTCTTCTACATTTCGATAGGTATTAATAAACACTCCATTATTGGCTCATAACTTTTCGGAATTGAAAGATCCTTTTTGTTTTGACAAGTTTTTCTTCCAGTGTGGGCCTGCTGGTGTTGCATCGGCCGTGAACAACGCGGCTTTGTGTAAATTGGCAGTGCGTAGTGAAGCAACAACAATACAAATAAGAGCTTCTACATCTGCGAAGCGAGACTGTGGTCACAGTTCATTGAACCGTTGGAACTCACTTTGCCTAGCCGCAAAGATGCTGAAGAAGATGCATCCCGATGATGTGGATGGAGATTCTGGTGCACAGACAAAATATTGCGACATTTTCATATCATATCATATTTATAAAGAAACTGTTTTCAGAAAAACAATATGCTAGGGTTAGCAAAGCTAGAAGCTAGAAGTTTATATACCCTTAAAAGCTAAAAATGAATTTGGGGAATACAGTGTTTATAAAAGATTACATATCGCAAATTATCTATTCTCATTCTTTCTCAATATTGTGATACATTAAAGTATATATTGTTTTAATAATAATAAAATACGATCATGTCGAAGCAAGCCAATATTGTTTAATCTTCACGGCCATAAAACCTTAAGTCATGTTCCCCATTTATTTATTGTTTTGCCTATTATTTGCTTTGCTTGTTATGGAGCTTATTTTTTTCTGTGTGCACATGCCGATGATTCTGGAGGTTGGTTGGTTCCTTGGTGGTTCAGACAAACACTTTAGAGCGTGTCAACAGTGGCACCACCGAACCAGAAAAGCGATGCTTTTCAGTGGTTTTAGGAGAGGAGCTACTTGGGCTTGAATCGTTCTTGATTTAGGGATAAAATATATAGAGAGCTTCCAGCAGAAAAGATTTTGATTATATATAAAATATACCAATGATGATACATTATATTTATATTTAATAAGATAAAATATTCCTATGATATTTGCGATTATATTTAAAGATTAATTTGTACCTCACACGCGTCTCCTAATTATTTCCGAATAAATTTGATTTTTCTAGATTTTTATGTCAATCCGCTCTGGGAGGAATTTGCTACTGACCATTTTTTATTGTTCCATTTATATTAGTTTAGATTTCCAAACATAGTATCATTTTTCAAAAAGTTATCGTAACAATTTTACGATTTTTGGCGTTTTTCGTCTGACACTAAGGACAAGTCGAATCCTTCAAGCAGTCTTTTGAATCTATGGCTCTCGAAACGCGATAATCCGTGGGTGGCCGATGGGTCATCAGGCGTACATGTTTAGACCCTCAACCTCAGCCGGCCACTTGACCCACATCCTTGAACTCGAAATCTAAAACAAAACGCGCTTTCGGCGACCCTTTTTATGATGATAAAAAGTAAATGAAATATTTATGAAATTGTGCACAGGCAACATGAACTCAAGAAGGCCTGTGAAGAGGCTACATTGTTCGTGTGAATATTGTTTTAGCGACATCGAAGGCCAAGAAGGCCAATGCACCAAGTGTTATTACCAAGATGCGATGTGTGTTTGCCACATCAAAGCGCAATTCAGCGGAAGGGCGGCTGACTGGATGACTGGATGGGGCGGGGAATCTTCATCTTCCCCAGGGAGATCATCGCCATCGTGAAGACCATTTAAAAATAGCAAATCCTAACGAATCCCATCGCTTTTACGGTGGCTTGTCGCATGTCTCACTGCCTCCACGATTCGTTTTGGAGGTCGAGAACAGAAATACAAATACAAATACAAATGAAAAGGAAAAATCGGCGGGGAGGCCGGAAAAACATGTGTCAGCTGCACCACACGGATTTCAAAATTCAAAACCTATTGCCAATGATGACCGATTTGCTTAGACTTCCTGAAGAACCAAAATTAAGAATACATATTCAAGAATTCATTGGAAAACTATGACAAATACAAATTTAAATGATTGTAATAAATAAATAACATCATAATATGGTACATATTCCATTGAATATTTAATAAATATGCTTTATCCATACAAATATTACAGATTTCTATTTTCTATCGTTTTTATTTTTTATAATGATCCCATTTGTATCTTATACTTTGACGATTGGAACTTACAAGATGCATTTCTTATATCTAAGGTTCAATCTTCTAAATACTATCTTATTTTTCAGACTTACCCAAAAAGCAACAACGATTGTGTTGCAAGTTGCAAGTTGATTTCGATTTCGATTTCTTCTTTGGTTCCTTGTTCTGTATCTGTTGTTGTTTTTGTTGTTGTTGTTGTAGGCTTAAGATGCATAGATGGAGGAAAAGATACAAAGAGAGAGAGAGAGCGATTTTGAGAGAGGAGCGAGCGAGAGAGCAAGAGAGTTGTGGTAATTGAATGTTTGGCTTTTAATTAAGAAGAAGAATTGTGACACCCACGCCTGTGGGCGGGGGCGGGGGGCGTGGCCAGCGCTTATTTTGTTTATCGCTCTCTCCCGTTGGTTCTCTCCCCTCCTCCTCTCTTGCCCACTTTCTTGGTTATCTAATCCAAGGGTTTGGATTGACCCTTTGGGGCAGGTGACATTTTGCGACTTTTTTGAGGAAGCAACGGCGAAAGCGGAAGTTGTTTCTTTTTGTTGCTGCTGCCAATACCGTTATTGATTTTTTGCGGCAGCTTGTTGTTGCTGCTGCTGCTGCTGCCGTAAGCCGAAAAAAAGGCGTGTGGCAAAGAGACAGAGAGTAAGAGGAAGAGAGAGAGAGGGAGGGGGAGGAGGTGGAGGCGGAGTAACGTACGGAGAGAGGGGAGCGGGAGCGGGAGCAGCGAGAGGAGAGCCGAAAAGGCCAAAGCAAAACGAGTTAAGACGAAGACGCAACACAATGCAGATAAAGCCAGGCAACAACAAAAACACGGCCAAGAGCAACAACAATACAAACAACAACAACGTAAGGCGTCGTCTGCAGCCACTGCATTTGTTTTTGGTTCTTGGGGTTTTATTTTTTTGATTTTCTTGAAGGAAAACTCAATTCTTTACCAGCTGCGTTTTTAGTTTTCCCCGTTTCACTTCTTCTTAAATGCGCGCGCGCATTTCCACGACAAAAACGAAAACAAACTTTGTGGAAAAACCAACAAGCAACAAAAAAAAAAGACACTGGCACCGCACCGAAAAAAAACAGAATTTAAAATCGTCGCGTTATCCAACGGCTTTCCTTTCCACCAACACGACTTTCCGACGCGATTTCTTCGGCTCGCGAGGTTTGTTTGGCTTGGTTTGTTTGGCTTTCGATTCGGTTTGGTGTTTGTTGGCCTGGTCTGTTCTCAGTTCTCAGCGAAGCGTCCGCGGCGTCCGTTAAAGTCGAAGCGAACCGAAACGAACCGAACCAAAACGAATACAAATACGAATATCGCAACGAACGTCGGCGCGAAAGCACAATCGTAGTGATGGGCAAAGGGGGGCACCGCTTGCGATAGTATATCGATATATATCGGGCATTTTCACCAATCAGCTGTGCTCGCATCCACTTTTGCGCCGATGGGTTTTTAAAATATTTCGATATTATGATAAATATATTTATTTATTTTTAAGTCTAGATTTGTCCATTTGAAGTATGTAACTAAAAAGGTGTATTGACCGATAGCTCTATTGTTTTGAACTCCATTTTAACAAAGATTGTATTTTATTATATATGTTATGTTATGTGCTTATTTTATTTGAATTATGGGTGGATATATCACAAAATGCAGAAACCGTTATAAGTTCAAACAAATAATTGGAGAAAAAAACATCGATATTATTGCTATCGGGCCTTACCCACCTCTAGCGCGGAACGAAAGCTCTAAAGTGTGACCATTCGCTGGATTTCGCTAGAAAACACTAAAATGCGCGCCAAATTTCAAAACCGCTAAAGAAAGATTTCCGAAAATCGGATCTATAGGAGCCCGAGAATCGAGTAATTACTTACTTATAATTTTAGTGAAACCCAATCAGGTTTATCATCTTTTATGTTACATATTAATAAGTCTCCAATAAATTTCCAACCAGAACTTTAAAATAAAAAACAATTACTTTTGTATAATACACTCCATATATTTGTTGTATGCAGGTATTAATACATGTATGCAAGTATTTAACACTCAGTGGCGCATTCGGAAAAAGACTGGAGGGTTTTGGGACAATTAGCCAACCGCGCAATATTTCAAAATTTCTCCATAAACTATTATCACTAACGTATTTTAGTCGCCACTCCCTCCCTTCTCATTCCGCCCACGCCACATTTACCATTATTTGTACAATTTTATGTATTTTGTGGGTTTTGTAAATCTTTTTTTTGCCGAATGTTTAGCTCATACACACTAAAAACTATTAAACTGATTTCGTTTGTTGACTAGCATTTAGTTATTTGCTTTTTGTAAACAGCATAAAATGTAACTTTCTTATTTATGTATGCATATGCCTCTAAGTAAACTAAATTATTGCACATTTTATTTAGGATTAGAACATAGTTTGCCACACGTGCGCCTGAGTGCGTTGGTGTGGATTTAAAAGATTCCCGCGGGCTGATCGGATCCGTCTGGATTGATGTCTTGAATGATATGTACGCTACGTTTTTGACTAATTGGATTTTTAGAGTTAAGATCGATGCCCGAATACTCATAGAGTAAAATTTTGCCATTATTCGTATTAATATAGTTGCAGTGATGGGGATGTATTCACTAGAGCTTGAAAAAATATCGACATTTTGATGTAATATTTCTTTCGAAATCGAAATAGTATTGTGAAAATATCGATAAATTACAAGATCTACTATTTAAGTATTTCTGAAAGTAATATGGAATTAATTGCTATAAATATATAAAATATAGAAATAATTCTACATAAGCTTTTCTCGAAAACTCTTTTTTCAATTTCTAAAACAACGACATTACGTTTTTTTTTTCTTTTTCACATACATAACACCACATTCCTTACAACTTTTCGAAATTGGATCGTGTATGGATTATGCCTTGAACAATATTTCGAATGTTAATAAAAATAATCATTTTCCCATCACTGCATTTATATGGAGGTGTGTGAAAGTGGGGGCGTTTTGGTGTTAATCTAAGTGTAGGGTATCTAGCTGTCGGTTCAAAACAGCAGGGCTCCAACCACATTAAGTGCCTGATGGTGTTGCTTTTGTTGTTGCTGTTGCTGTTGCTGCTGTTGTTGTTGGTGTGTGTGATACATGCTTGTGGTTGTTGTTGGCGATTTGAGTTCTTCCACTATAATGGCACCGTTCTCATCCACCGTGTGATTTAATAGTAAATTCTCAACCTGCTCATCGGACAGTAACTCTTTAGGCTCTGAAGATCTGTAAAGTTAGGTTATTCGTTATGTAGTAGCTTCGCTTTGGGGAAATAAAAAAGAAACAACACAAAACTGTGACTCGACAGAGATATAAGTATGATTGATAGTGAGTTGAATAGGATAGATGGGTTAATTTCAATTACTAGGACTAACACGTAAAACGAATGCAGTCGAGTTCATTCCGACTGACAAAAAAAACCCAGTACTCTAAAATAGTTCTTAAGAAAGAAATGTATAAAATAGAGAACTAGGAATTAAAATCAATTAGGTCTTAAGTAAATATTACGAGGTATACAAAATTAAGTGACCTATTGTATATTACAGTTTTTACTTTCGAATAAAATGTTTTTAAAGAACCAAATATTAAAAAACTAGAGTACTGGATATTCAATAACAAAAGACACACACATTCAATTAGACAGAGAAGGCGATATGTGGATGACTTGGCTTAGAGGGAGAAGGCAATAATGGTGAGGAGGTGATTTAATGGTGATTTAATTTTAAGCGGATAAAGCGGTTAATGAGAGGAAATTGGAAAAGCAACGAATTAAACGGATTGATTAAACACAACACATATTTTTCTCGATTTTGGTTTTTGCGTTTTGAGCAGTACATACAGAATTTTTTGTGGTTAAAAGCGAGTGTGCGTTCGTGCTTTTGTTGTTGTTGTAGTTGTTGTTGCTGTAGTTGTTGTTTTAATTTTAGTTGTTGATGTTGTTGTTGTTATTGTTGTTGTTGCAGTTAGTGAAAGATATATATGAGAATCAAAGGTAGCAAAAGCAGAGACCAAATCAAAGCAGCCAATTTTTAGTTCATATTAGTTATTAGTATCATATCATATTATTAGTGGGTATTCAATTTTGCAGTTGTTGATTTGTAGTTGTTGCTTAGTTGTTAATTTTTGAGATGGGTGCAAATCGCTGTTTTCTTTCTTTAGTTTGGGTGTTATTTTCTTTAAAAATATTTGTTGTAAAATTCGGTTTCGATTTCGGGATACGGATTCTGATATCTGATATCTGATACGGATTCAAATGAGCTTGGTGAGGCGGCTCTGCAGCGAGTTGAGCAAACTGCGACCACTGCCACCCCTAGTTGCCCCTTGATTACCGTCTACTGACCTGCTGAAGAGGAAAAAGTCACCGGCACCGGACGAAGCAACTCCCCCGGATGCACCTGCTCCTCCTAATCCTCCGCTGCTGCTGGTCACCGCCATCGCCGAGCCATCCGCTACTGTGCCGCCCAGCAGCGCCTCTCCCTCGCATCCCTCGCCGCCGCCCATCTCCGACTCGCTGTTGCGCCGCTCCAGGCTGCGTCCCACCTTCTGGAACCCGTAGCTAAACACATCCTTCACCTTGTCGCCGGCATCGATCAGCAGATCGAGGCTCTGCCGCCGTCCACTGCCCTTGAAGCTGTTCGAGCGCGACAGCCACTGGCTGAGGCTCTGCTTGCGGCTCATCTGCTGGCCACCAGCGCCACTGGCCGATCCGCTGTCATCCTGGAATATCGTCGTGCAGGTGACCTTGCGCTTGGGCTCGTCGGACGACGAGGTCGAGTGCTGCGACTGGGCGTCCGCATCCAGATGGCTGCGGCCCAGACCCAGGCCTCCGCCGCCTCCCAGTCCTCCGCCGCCGCCGGAGCAGCTCTCCAGGCCGTGCTGCTCGAGGAGCGACTGATTCGAGTAGCTGGAGCTGGTGCTGTCCGAATGCGACAGCCGGATCTCCGTCCACTGCTCGATATCGTTGTCCGCCGGCGCCCCGGCACCCGCCGAGGTCGAAACGGAAGCGGATCCCGAGGCCAGGGAGCCGCTGCCCGACGACTTCACCTCGTAGGGAGCATGCAGGCCCAGGTTCAGGTCCAGCGGTCCCAGACCTCCGACCTCGCCATCGGTGCTCGCGGACTTGTGCATGCCGCCGGCCAGTTTTTGGGGGAATGTGAGCACCGCCTCGAAGTCGGTCAGCAGATGGCCGCCCAGGCGATCCGGCATGCGCAGGTACTCCTCCTCCTCCTCCTCCTCCGCCTCCTGCTCCTCCTCTCCCGATTCGGGCGCCTCCTCCTCGAGATCCTGCGCTCCTGCGTCCACCTGACGCAACATGGCCTCGTAGTTGAGCAGGTTGTTGCGCTGCTGCCGCTGCCGGTGGATGTCCTCGGAGATCTGCTCGAGATTCTTCAGCGCCTCGTTGTAGGTGAGCTTCGCCGCACTGACCTTCGCCTCCAGCTCGTTGACCCGCGACTTCTGGGCCTTCAGCAGTCCGTTGTAGTTCGCCCGGGTCTCGTAGTACGGCCTGCGATGTAGGATATTGGATATTCGGGGCATTGCAATTGGATTGGTCGGTGCGCCCAATCCCAATCCCAATCGATACTCACGAACAGAGGGTACAATACAAAGCGTGCATAATGCTAAAATATCTCAACAAAAGTAAATTGCGCTTGAGCTGCAATCTAAAAGAAAGGAAAAAAGAGGAAAGCCGGGAAAACACCGAGCCGAAAAAAAGAAAAAATCAAAACGGTATACCAAAATTAGAATTTAAAATAAGAAGAAAAATAATGAAAAATAAATAAATAACAAGAAAAGCGTAACTTCATTAATAGACAATAGTCCCTAAAATATTCAGAAATTTTGTGAAAACTTTAGATTACTAAATTTGAAAAGAATTTATATACCTTTAGTCTGCCGATTTCAGTTTAACGATCAACTTAAAAATCGACTTGATATTGAAATGAAATAAACGATGGGGACTTATCAAGGAACTTGACAAATTGTTCAATGCATTGTGATTATATCTTAAGTTTTGATTTGATTTAAGGCTGTTTTTCAAACATTTTGTAAAACTATTCATATTTCGGTATTGAAACTTGGTTTTGTAGGTTGGTTTTTGTACACAGAAAAAAACTTCGATATGAAATAGGATCCATTCTACCTTATTTCATATCAATAATAAGCCGATATGATTTATGTCAAATTTACGATTTAAATATATCAACTTGATATTTTATCATTTCATATGAAATACCAAATTTAGTATTTTTTGAACAAATAATGTAAAATAAGGTAAACATAATCTTTATTCATATCAAAATGATATGAATAACTTGATCTTTAAAAAACATAAAATTGACCAGCACACATTAATCTGATCAATTTTTTTCCTGTGTAGCACACGGTTTTAAAATCGTGGCAAACTGGGGATGGAAGAGATCTCTTGATTTTCGTAGGACTCCGTCCATTTGACCCCTTCTTCAGCTGCTATTAGTTAACCTCTCACCTGGAGGCCCTGAGCGCCTGCTTGAGCTGTCCCTGCAGCTTGCCCACCCGGTTGTTGGCCACCTCGAGCTTCAGCTGGCACATCTTGAGGGCGTTGCGGGTGTCGGTGACCTCCAGCTGGGACTGGTTGACCTTGCTGGCCGCATGGCTGAGCATCTCCTGGCAGGCGGTGTCCAGCGTCGACTTCTCGCCGAGTCCCTGCTCGGCCAGGTAGACCATCTCCTTGGCGGCGGCATGGATGGACTTGGCCTTCTCGTGGTTGGCGGCCGCCGCCTGGGTTTCCTTGGCCAGCTGGGCGGCATAGATGCGCGACTCGTAGTACGGCTTGGCGGCATCGATGGAGTTGCCCAGCTTGTGGGCGGCGGCCTTGATCCGCACCACACTCTCGGCCAGCAGGCGCTTGAACTCGCACTTGGCCTCCTGGGACGGCGAAGTAAGCAGGTTAGAGGGGAAAACTGGGAAAAATCAATACGCGCCCACTCACATCGAGCTCCACCTCGTATCGGTTGATGTTGTCCGTGGCGGAGTTGAGCTTCTCCAGCTCCACCTGGCGGGGATTGGGTTGGTTTAGATATGTAGGATCTCTATGGAACGGGAGGAACCCACCTGAACCCTCGGATCCACTGGGGTGTTGCTCTCCGTTGACATGGCTGCTTCGGCTGCTGCGGCTACTTTCTGCGGGGACTCCGGTTTGCTGGATGCAGTGCAGCTGTGGTACTCTCTCTCCTCGCTCTTCAGTGGCCAATTCGATTTGCTTTCATTTCCCTGGCACAATTTCCACAATTTCCGCACAAATAGCTAAGCAAATCAATTTCAGCGAGCTTTTGCTGCAATTATGACAACAGAAAAGCTTCCGTCAGCTGCTCTGTACCGTTACTAATCGGTTGTAACTATCGATTAGCTCGTATCTGATATCGATATTTATTATTTAAAAAATATACGTAGAAACACAACGTTTGTTTGGTTTGCAAAAAAATAATTTCTATTTCCATTTCTTTAACGTTCCTTTTATTTGTATTTTGTATTTGCCCCATTAATAGGGTATGTAAAAAACATAATAAAGCCACTGCTATATGAATTGATAATTGGGGAACTCCCCAAACTGTTGAACTTCAGTTAAAACTGATTTATAAAGAAAAAGATTCAAAAGTAAAAATATCGTAGTACGTACTATCGAAACGAAAAGCTCGATAGCCCGCAAGCTCGCATAAGCGACATATCGCCGTTATCGTTATCGTTTACCCAGCTGCTAAACAGAAAGCAAGTTGATTTGATTGTTATTATATTATTGCAAATAAACCGAGCCCAGCGGAGATGCAGTCGCGCAGCCAGTCCGAGATGAAGCCCATAAGAAAGGAGATCCTGAATCCGGGCAATGCCTACATCGAGCTAACACCGGGCACCAGGGTGAGTGGCCAAAAGTGGGAGCTGCATCCTGGCTGTTCAGCGTTTTTTGCAGCCTGGAGCCCAGTGGTTGAAATTGGGCCAAGGCCATTTGTCGCTGGGCAGTGCATACTCATCCCCCCGTTTCCCCATTTTCAGGTAAAGTTCCACTTCCAGACGCGCAGGGCCGGCGACACCAGCATCATCGACGACAGCAGGAAGATGGAGAAGCCCATGGAGCTCGTGCTGGGCAAGAAGTTCAAGCTGGAGGTCTGGGAGCTGATTGTGCAGCAGATGTCGCTCAACGAGGTGGCCAAGTTCACGGTGCACAAGTCGGTAATATGTAGATACAGACGCCAGGTAACCCGATCCCCATTGACCTAGTTTTTGTGCCCTGCTCCCCGCAGCTCTGCGCCCAATACCCCTTCATATCGAAAACGCTGCGCGACATTGGCAAGAAGCCGGAGGAGCGACGTCACTGCTGCGGCATGACGCTGCAGAACGAGGGCATCGGGTACACCGATCTCGACCAGCTGCTCCAGCACCCCGCCGAGCTGGAGTTCATCATCGAGCTGTTCTCCATCGAGCTGCCCGAGCAGTACGAGAAGGAGCGCTGGCAGATGTCCGACGACGAGAAGATG
Source organism: Drosophila prostipennis (assembly GCA_037075205.1). NCBI lineage: Eukaryota > Metazoa > Arthropoda > Insecta > Diptera > Drosophilidae > Drosophila > Drosophila prostipennis. Next base: position 48,359 of record JBAMCJ010004348.1, read on the forward strand.
CTGGCCACCAGCACGCTGCGCGAACGGGGCAATAATTTCTACAAGGCCAGCCGGTTCACGGAGGCAGAGACCTGCTATCGCGAGGCGGTGGGCATTGTGGAGCAGCTGATGCTGAAGGAGAAGCCGCACGACGAGGAGTGGCAGGAGCTGGCGGCCATCAAGACGCCCCTCCTGCTCAACTATGCCCAGTGTCGGCTGATAGCCGGTGACTTCTATGCCGTCATCGAGCACTGCAACGAGGTGCTCACCCTCGATCCGCGCAATGTGAAGGCTCTGTTCCGGCGGGCCAAGGCTCATGCCGGCGCCTGGAATCCCATGCAGGCGCGTCGCGACTTTATTGACGCCCTGGCACTCGATGCCACCTTAAAGACGACCGTTTCGAAGGAACTGAAATCGATTGAGGATCAGCAGCAGGCACGTAACGTCCAGGATCGCATACACATGCAGAAACTCTTCTAGAACATAAGTTGCGTCAACGTGCTGCTCATGCTGCTTGTCTATTGGAGCAGCTACCTGCAGCGCTAGCAGTACCTGTACCTCTCCCTTCCACCCATCCTCTCGCTGGCCGTCACCCTGGCCCACGGCCTCGTGCTGCTCTGCTCGCTGGCCAATCTGTTCCTCTGCGGCTGGACGCTCAGGAAGCTGCTGCGGGCCTTGCAGCGGGCCAGCTGGTGATTTTGAACGACGACCAGAGAAGACGACAGCACAATCAACTACGGTACCACCTCATTCTGTGAGCGATGCATTTCGGAGCTACAATATATAACACCTATATATATACTCATCCTCGAATCACATTCACATTCTCCTCCGGTGTAGGCTAAACTGTATTGCATGTAAATGTGCCATCCATCGAGTGCAAAAGATGTTGTTCACTTGGCGTTTACCAAAACACAAAAGTCCATATAGTCGCATGTGTACGTTTGTATAATGTATAATGTATATCCCCCATATTTGCGATATTTACTCGTAGCTAGAATCTATTCTAAATCTAGACAATTTGTATAAGGTGTAATAAATGTGCTTTTGATGCTGTCTTAAATGTTAAATGTAGTTTATTGTATGTATGTGAGAAGGCCTAATAATATGCATTAGCATAAGGTATTTAAAATGTATAAAATAAATATATGTGTAGCCCTCTAAATGGACACCAAACTTGTTTTCCCTTAGTTGGGGGGTTTGGAAAAGATAGTAAGATATCTTTTAGGGTTTGTGGTTAAACTGACCGTGGGAATACTTTTCAAGATAAGCAACTAAACTAATATAATAAGGATTATAAGTAAGTATATCTCCCTAATATTTAGGGAGTGTATTTACAAACACAAATTAAAAATACACAGAAGAATCGACGTGTGCCCAATGCCAGATAGGCGTGTGACCGCAGTAACTTTACAAAAACTGATCTAAATATCTAGTTAAATCCGCATAAATACAAAGGCAGCGCACATATGATATTATTAATATTAGGTTCGATTTACTAATTAAAAATCACGATAAAGCGACATCGTTAACGATTAATATACACAATAAATACACGAAGATTACGAGACCAATGAGTATGTGGAAATGATGCAGGATACCAATCCTACAGCCGCCACAGCCGACTGCTGTTGCCCCCGGTGGCGCCCTCGGCCTCGCCGCGCAGCTTGTTGTCGTCGGTGCGCCAGACGAAGGGCTCCAGCCGGTCCTCGTCGTCCAGGAAGTTGTTGATCGCCTCCAAGCTGGCGATATTCTCGTGCAGCAGCGAATTGCAGCGACTCAGCTGATGCGAAACGCTCCTGATCTTGGCAAACTGCTCCGCATACGAGGCGTACGTCTTCTGCATGTCCACGAAACCAGCGAACAGAGTGGTAATCGAGTTGCTCACCACCTTGGTGCGTTCCACCAGATGATTCTGTTCGCTGGCCACATAGCTGGCGCACAGATTCAAGTGCGTCTGCATGCGTGAGCAGATGTTGACCAAGTGCTGCGAGTGCAGACGCTCCAGGATCTCCGCATCCCTTGTGTAGGTGGCCGATGTGATGGACTCCCTGAGCACGGGAAGAAACTGTGGTATATTCCGCAGCCGGGCCAGATCGAGATCCAAATCCTCGCCAGCATCACTGGCACCGGGACGCACAATCACGATATTATGACTGGAGGCCGTCGACTGGGGTCTCTTTGGCTTGGTGATGCCGCCGGGATGCGACTTCCTGGCCGCCGCCCGGCTGGCGCTGCTCTGCTGCTGCTGCAGCATGTGCGAGGCCGGCTTGCTGCGTATCTTGGGTGAGTCGCCGATGGGACGATCCGTGTAGGAAACGTAAGGCAGGTCGGAACAGACGCTCAGCGGCGGAGAGGGCGGCCGGCTCAGCTCGGAGGTGGAGCAGCCGCCAGGCGAGGCAGCCTCCGCCGAGATGATTTGCTTGCTAGCTATCACAATGCTACTAGCGACGGGTGCTCCTCCAGGTGCTCCTCCTCCTCCTCCTCCAGGTGCTCCTATTCCTCCTGTTTGCTGGCGATGGCCAGCAAGGCCACGTCGCTTGTTGGCCGCCGCCGTGGCCGCCAGCATCATGGAGCCATTGTCGCCCAGGGCCACTGCTCTGCCCTGACCCAGTCCCAGCCCCGGCTGCTGGCGGCCATCGAAGATCTCGTGGCCATCGGCCTCCGCCCGCTGCTGCGAGTGCTCGGCGCCCATTTATCGATCCAAATCGCAGGAGTCCCGACTGCAAATCCCCGACTGCGGCTCCTGGTTCGCTGCTGCTGCTGGTGGAGGTGTCACTGCTCTCTTTGGCCCACCTGCTGCGTCATTTCTGGGGAGGATTCACGCCCAAAACGAAAGAAACAAAGCCTCACCACAAATCCAATTCCAATAAAAAGTTCCAATAAGAACGTTAGAGGTGGACAAACAACGATGCATCGATTTTTTTGAAACATCAATGTTTTTTGGCGACTATCGATGTTTTTGTCACATTACCTATTTTAAACAAAAGGCGGAAAATGTGTTATTAATTTAAGTTTACTGTATTGACATGTTTTTAGATATTCATCGGTGGTGGATTAAGCTTTTCATAATACTATCCTATAACACTATAATGTGAATATAATTTTGATAGGTATTAATAAACATTTTGATTTTTGGTACAAATTTGAAATGTTTCTTAATCGATTTTTTGCTGTAACTTGGACAAAAATGGTCCCAAATCAAAAGTTAGTACTTTTTTGAACAGCTAACAACCTAACAATTAATATCAGTGCACTTTCCGACTAATTTAAAAAAAATTAATTTTGGACCCAATTTTCACTTTTTTGATAAGGGGTACCATCATGATTTTTTGCGAAAAATGGCTAAATCTAAAAATTTCCAGGTTTAAATGCCAATCGATTGGGAATTTAATAACGAGTTCAACGAGGTAGGACACTCCATATTTGGATCATTATTTCCATTTCTATATCCAAAATACTAATTTTTTTTGGGTGGAAAATCAGGTTGTTGATTTTTGGTCCAAATTTGAATTTTTCCCTATAGATTTTTTGCTGTAACTGGAACAAAAATGCTCCAAAATTAAAAAGGCGTACTGTTTTCAGCAGCTAACAACCTAATAATTAATATTAGTGTACTTTCCGTCGAATTTAAAAAAATGAACTTTTGGACCCAATTTTCACTTTTTTGGTAAGGGGTACCATCATGATTTTTTGCGAAAAATGGTAAAATCTAAAAATTTCCAGGTTTAAATGCCAATCGATTGGGAATTTAATAACGAGTTCAACGAGGTAGGACACTCCATATTTGGATCATTATTTCCATTTTTGTGACCAAAATACTAATTATTTTTGGGTGGAAAATTGGGATGTTGATTTTTGGTACAAATTTGAATTTTTTCCCTTTGGATTTTTTGCTGTAACTGGAACAAAAATGCTCCAAAATTAGAAAGGCGTACTGTTTTGAGCAGCTAACAACCTTATATTTAATATCAGTGTACTTTCCGGCAGATTTAGAAAAATTAATTTTGGACGCAATTTTCATTTTTTTGATAAGGGGTACCATCATGATTTTTTGCGAAAAATGGTAAAATTTAAAAATTTCCATGTTTAAATGCCAATCCATTGGGAATTTAATAACGAGTTCAACAAGGTAGAACATTCCATATTTGGAGCACTATTTCCATTTTTATGACCAAAATACTATATTTTTTGGGTGGAAAATCAGGTTGTTGATTTTTGGTCCAAATTTGAATTTTTCCCTATAGATTTTTTGCTGTAACTGGAACAAAAATGCTCCAAAATTAAAAAGGCGTACTGTTTTCAGCAGCTAACAACCTAATAATTAATATTAGTGTACTTTCCGTCGAATTTAAAAAAATGAACTTTTGGACCCAATTTTCACTTTTTTGGTAAGGGGTTACATCATGATTTTTTGCGAAAAATGGCAAAATCTAAAAATTTTCAGGTTTAAATGCCAATTGATTGGGAATTTAATAACGAGTTCAACAAGGTAGGACACTCCATATTTGGATCATTATTTCCATTTTTATGACCGAAATACTAATTTTTTGGGGGGTAAATTAGGATTTGGATTTTTGGTACACATTTTACATTTTTCTTAATCGATTTTTTGATGTAACTTGGACAAAAATGCTCCAAAATTAAAAAGGCATATTGTTTTGAGCAGCTAACAACCTAATAATTAATATCAGTGCACTTTTCGTTTGATTAAAAAAAAATAATTTGGGACCCAATTTTCACTTTTTTGATAAGGGGTTACATCATGATTTTTTGCAAAAAATGGTAAAATTGAAAAATTTCCAGGTTTAAATGCCAATCGATTGGAAATTTAATAACGAGTTCAACAAGGTAGGATACTCCATATTCGGATCATCATTTTCTTTGTTTCGTCAAAAAAAATGGAATTTTAGAATGGAAAAATTGTATTTAAATTTTAGACAAAACCAAGAGTAACATTTTTTATTTTATTATTTATTTTTTGTTTCCGAAGTTTAAAGTCCATGCTCAAGACGATTGACTGTAAAAATAGAGAGGGTGTCGTTCTCTCCGGGCTTCCGTATGGACTCGGAATCGCCAGTGTTTTCGTGGCCGTCGTCGTTCTAACCGGCATTTCTGAGGCACAAGATTAGGTTTCGGATTCGGTTTCAGTTTCAGCACGAGCAATATTCAGGTAAGTCAGTTGGCCGACGACCGTGATCGCGATAACAACACTTTCACCCAGCCAAACGGATCACAATGGTGAGTGAGTTCTCCGTAGAATAATCTTATCAAGCCCTTCCATCGATCCCAACCCAAATATAAATGTACATGTATACAAAGAGGCAACTATTATAGTTTATGATCCAAAAAGCTCATATCTCTGGATATCAGTAAAATAATCTAACGAACTTCTTAAACTTTAGAAAGTGAAAATTTGGACAAGTAAATTCAAAAGAATTCAAAAATTTTTTAATTCTAATTTATTTTTTAGTTTGTTGGATGAGAAAATATGTTATATGTTGTCCTAGGTCATAAGAATAAAGAAAAAAGGAATTCTAATTATAATATCTTTATATATCTTTGGCCCAGGCCAAACCGCAGCACATCCTGCAGCTGAGCGAGGAGCAGCGGAGCAGCTTCGTCGGCTCCTTCGACCGGGTGCTCAGCGACATCGATGGCGTCCTGTGGACCATGGAGCACAATGTTCCGCGGGCAGCCGACGGATACGCCGCCTTGGAGCGAAGCGGGAAGCAGCTGACCTTCGTCACCAACAACAGTGTTCGCACGGTGGACCAGTGCATCCGGCGATTCGCCAAGATCGGGATGCAGGTGCAGCCGGAGCAGATCTGGCATCCGGCCCAGTCCATCGTCAGCTATCTGCGGGGCATCAAGTTCGAGGGTCTCATCTACATTATCGCCACCCAGCCGTTCAAGGCGGTGCTCCGCGAGGCGGGATTCCAGCTTCTGGACGGAGTAAGTGCCTCACATTTTTTTAAAATTTTATTAACCACTCCGTAAAGAATTGATAGTGCAAAAAAAAAATATTTCGTGCATACAAATTTTTTTTTAATTTTTAATTTAAATTTTTAATTTAAATTTTTTTAAACATTTTTTTCCAAGAGATATTTACTATAACAATTATTTGTGAAAGTTTTATCAAAATAACTCAAACGAGTCTCAAGTTATAATTTTCTTTACTAAGAAGTGATTAAATGTTTAGCAGCTTCTAAAAAATAAAGGGTAAGAAAAAAAAATATTTAAAAAATAAAATATGAAAAAAAAATAAATCATTATTCAAGAATCATGGCAAATTTTAATTTTTAAAAACATTTTTTGCATTTTAGCCCAACGAGTTCATCGAGGAGAGCTACGAGTGCCTGGCCAAGAACATCTTCGACAAGGAACCGGTGCGCGCCGTCGTCATCGACGTGGACTTCAACCTGAGCTCCCCGAAGCTGCTGCGGGCGCATCTGTATCTGCGGCGTCCGGAGTGCCTGCTGATCGGCGGGGCCACCGATCGCCTGCTGCCGGTGGCCAAGGGCGTGAACATCATCGGACCCGGGGCCTTCGCCTCCATTCTGGTGGAGGCCAGTGGCCGGGAGGACCGGTGCATCACACTGGGCAAGCCGGGTCGCGAACTGGGCAATCTCATTGTGGAGCACTACAAGATCGAGCAGCCCGGCAGGGTGCTCATGGTCGGCGATATGCTGGCGCAGGACATCGGCTTCGGCCGGCAGTTCGGCTTCCAGACGCTGCTCGTCCTCAGCGGCGGATGCACAAGGGAGCAGCTCCTGGCGGAGACGGATCCGCGACTCATTCCCGATTTCTATGCGGACAGCATGGCCGATGTGGCCCAGATGCTCGGAGAGACGCCCAAGGCGCATGTTTAGTTATACATACATATTATATGTTTGGGTACCTGGGTAATTGATTATCATCATTATTGCTAGCAGCACAATTCCGTATTTTATTCGTTATTATTTTATCTGAAATATAATTCACACTAAGCAAACAAAACGAAATTATTTCTATGTTGATTACCGGATTCCCGGAAGGTAAACAAATATGTATCATCGAGTCAATATAGTCATACTAGTCATCATGTGCTGACACAACCCACATTTTATTTGTCATTTGTGATATATATAACTCACACTAAACACTAAAATTGGAGACATATAAGAGATATATCCTTAAAAATACAAAAATACTTCTATTTTGGTTATAGGGAATATTATAAACTTTACTATTTATTTAATATTGATGTTTTTAAAATCGGTGGGTTAATCTAATATTTTGCATACCATTCTGAATATTCCATATTTTGTATTTTCAATTTTGACTTTATTTTCATTTGTTTTGAAAGTAGAGAATTATTTAATTTGAAATATTTTGTATTTTTTCATGGTAAAAAAATCAAATTAAATGCTTTCTAGGTAATTGTATCATTTTTTCCTAGTAAAAAAAATCAAATCAAATGCTTTTTAGATAATTTTCATACAAAATTATTTTTAAATATTTGTATTTTTTCCTAGTAAAAAAAAAATCAAATCAAATGATTTCCAAATTCGTGACGATTTTTGGTTTTTGTTTGGTTGATACGGTAGGTCCGGATAATCTATTAATTGTAATCTAAAACACTTTCTGGTCTCTGACAAACACTCGAAACGCTATCAAGTGAAATGCGCCGAGTCACAATTACTCGATGGCGGATGCTCTGCTAGCAACTGGCCCAGGCAATCGACCACGTAGTCGGGCATCTGGGGATGGTCGGCCGGCAGTCGCTGGACGTCCTCCAGCTTGGTGCCACCGCTGAGGACGAGGAGCGTCTGGTAGCCACTGGCGCGGCCGAATCCGATGTCGCTGGCCAGGCTATCGCCCACGAAGAGCACGCGGCTGGGCGGGATTTCCGGGTGACGAGCCAATAGAACCTGTCGCAGATCCTCTCCTGGCTTGCCCAAAGTGGTGGGTCGACGGCCAACGGATTGGGAGACCAAATCGATAAAGGCTCCAGGTCCTGTTTCATCAACGAAAAAGATACACAAAAGATTATACACAATTTTTGTATACATTTTATAGAAGGCTTAAATGTTATAACTTAAATGTTGTTATTTATTTTTCTAGCATATATTTAAATATATATTTTTAGGTTACCCATGCTCACCTATAATCTCGCCCTTGCCGAAAGGTATTAGGGCATCTGCAGCTCCCGCCAGAAAAAGGCACTTGGGATTCTGGAGCTGGACATGAGCTCGCATCATCTTGGCCGCAGACAGATTGAAATCCACATCGATGATGACCGCATCCACCGAGTCGCCGCCGTAGATGGCCTCGTGCAGATCCCTGAGGCTCTCGATGAGCCCACTGCCGCCCTATGGGATTAGAGATTGTGATCAAGTGATCAAGAAGCTTGTCTCCACATCTCTCGATTTGAATCACTCACATCTTCTGCCAGCCGAAACCCGGCGGCCACAAGAAGTTCCTTAAATGGAGGCGTGGACAGGCAGTAGATGAGTCCCTGGAAGTCAATGGACCTCAGATGATCGCAGATCGTTTGTGCAGGGTGAACGATTTGAAGCTGTTTAAAAAAAGTTGATAAAAAGTATTATTAGGTTATTAATATTTTTAAAAAATAAAATATATTAAATGGTATATATAAAAGAAATATATTAAAAATATCTCTTATCCTAATAATGTTGTACGATCGTAAGATATGGAATTTTTTCCATATTTTATTTAAAAAAAGTGAAAAAACTATAAATTTATATTATTAAAAAAAATTAAATATATTAAATGGAATATTTAAAAAAATATATTAAATATATCTCTTATCCTAATAATTTTGTACGATCGTAAGATATGGAATTTATTTCCCACTCACCTCGTCAATCTTCAGGTGACCCTGTTTCTCGAACTTCTCGATGTGATCCTTCACCGAACTGATGCTGTTGTTGGTCACAAAGGTCACCTGCTTCCCCAGGAGTGCCAAATGGCCCAAGGCCTCGGCGGAACCAGGAATAAAGTCCCTCAGGGGATACCAAACCACTCCATCGCAATCGCAAAAGACCAAATCGAATGAGCCGAAGAAATCCTCGAGCTCATTTTTGCTCAGCGTCTTTAGATGTTTTGCCTGGTTAAGAAGATCAGGACAGAATTAGAATATCTTCTATCAGATCATATCATCTATCAGATCATTTTGATGACCTTTGTTCTATTATTCTGTTTCTGCTTTCCATTTTACTCGTATATTCTACCCACCGAACTCATTTCGATCGCGACACAAATCCGGATTTAGAGGTTTTGGCACGGGGTTCCGATTGCGATTCCTAGCAGCTCAAAGTTCCAGTCCAGCGACAGATTTGTAACTAAGCCCAGCGAGACGAGCGTGCCAATCTGGAAGACCCAGCCGCTGCCCCAGCAAGCAAAGAAAAATGCTCGCCACGGAAAGGGGCCGATTGCATTACACTTTTCAAATTGCATTAGACCAGCGGCCAGCTCAGCATGCCCTCCTGGGTTCCATTCAGATTGGGTCCGAGTCCGAGGTAAGTGGCGCACACTGCAGGCAAATATTCGGATTAGTCATGGATATCGAAATAAAAATATTTAAATAATTAAAATATAAATACATTAGTTTATATAGTAAAGTAATTACCTTTAATGACATCTAAAACTTATAAGGGAAATCCATTATCTAAAACGTTTTTAAAATCCTTTACAATATTTAACCAAATTCCACAATATATTATAATATAATATTAAAATAACAAAAATTTAACAATATGTGGTTCTGAAGGGCTTAAAAAATAGATCATATATGTTAAAAAAATTAAACAATTCTTCCTCTACTCTTTTTAAATAAATATACAAATATTTTTCTACACATTTTTAAATATTTAAACATATTTTTCAAGTGTAGTTACACCTCAATCGTTCGTAATCCATGGGTGGTTGCTCGGCAGTGGATGAGGTGGTAAAGGGGCACTATACGTACATATAAGTGGTGTCTCTGTCAATTGAATGTTGTCCAGTCAAGCCGCTGGTCAGCGTTCCAATTGATTTGCTTTCATCGCCTTTCAATTGAGCTCATTTTGTGACATCTTATCCAGTGCATCCGGTTTACACTCGCACCTTACGCGAAACATTTAAGATATCTGAAAATGGAACATCCAAAAGATAACCTTGATATTTTTACTCAATTCACTGTTAACATTTTTTATTTGTTATTATTTTTCTTTTTTAATTCGTATGCAGACGAGCACTCAACACAATTCGTTTCTGGCTTAATCCCTATCGTAATCGTAGTTGTTATTGTTATTATTATTATTATTATTATTATCGTATAAATATGTTTATCAAAACAACAATTCACTATAGGTGTACGTACTGTTCCAGTAAGTAAGTAGCATTTAGAGTTCTACAAAATATTGCGAAATGTGCAATGCTCTCTTGCTCGCTTGGCAATAATCAACAATAAAAACAATGGATTAGAGGGAGAGGATGAACCATAACCATAACCATATGTCTGAGTTCGCTTCGGTCGGTTGTTGTGGGTAACATTGTAAGGTACATTGGATTGTTTCTTAGTGTTTCAATAGTGCTAGCATATTTTAACTGGCCTTTTGCACATTTTGTGGTGTATAATTCGTTTACGCTTTCGATTCATCATATTCATATGTAGGTATGTTGAAATAGCTACCAACGGTTGCGTTATTGTTATTTAAATAATAAATTATAAATACTCCTTTTTTAATGCACTTTGGACGTGTGTATAAAATGTACAAATATTCAAATACATATCTCTTTAACTGTATATCTGTAATCCGTAATCTGTAATCTGTATCTTGTGTGCTGCTAAAGCGACTTGGCCACACGTTGTGATCTCACGGGTATGATGGTGATTCAATTCGCTTGGCTCCATCCGCTGGAGTTGCGTGAATATTTTGTACAAAATACAAATCCGTTTGGGAAATCAATTAACAATATATAAAACCTTATTCGTGTGTGTCTCTGTGTACAATGTACATATATAAAAATGCAATTGCTTGACTCGTCGTCAGATTCGTTGAGCATTTCCAATGCAATCCAAACCGCAGTACAAAAATTATCTTAAGTACGAAGCACAACAATGGGTATATACAAAAGTTCAGCTAGCTACTGGAGAAACCAAGGAATGATCTGATGAACATGCAGCTATCCTTATACAAAGGAGGTGTCCTCATCGCGCCTTCGCAGACCGTTCTCGGACTTTTGTGGCCGCTGCATCTCCACCTCCACCTCCTTGTGGGCCATCTTCATGGCGTGCTGCTTCTCGTACTCGATGATGTGCTCCCGCAACAGGAAATTCTCTCGCTTAATGCGTTTCAGCAGGCGTCCCGAGACATCCGGCACGGCCCAGCGCAGGATGCCCTGCAGCATGGTGATTATGTTCTGGTAGATCACGATGAAGGCCAGCCGACCCGTCAGTATTTTCCAGTAGATCATGGGACGCTTGTAGGGATGCGGATCCTCCGGGGAGTTTCGGAACTCTGTGTAGCGGCAAACCGTCTCGTTGACATGCTGACTGCCGCCCAGCAGGGGCTGCACCTGGAAATCCTTGGTGTTGAACACGGCCAGCGTGAAGTTCAGGTAGTTGTTCAACTCGGGATCGCCCATTGAGGCGGCATACACGATTTTCGGTATGAGGTTCGTGCTAAATGCGATTATCATTGCCTGCAAAAATGTTTAGAACAGGAATTATTTGAATATAAACATCAAGGCTTATGGTTTTGAGGACTCACACTCGAGGCAACGGCTATGCGGGTGACGACGGTCATGATGCTGTGCCAAACGCCAATGTCGCGTGCTCGCATGCCCACCGGCCGCCGCAGGAAGCGCAGCATTTTGATGGCGTCCAGACGCACCTCAATCACATTGTTCAGCAGGGCCAGCAGCGGGGCCAATGGGAAGGCCAAGCTGAACAGGGTGATGAAGCCGAATTGCACAACTTTTCGGAAGAGATGTAGGATAGAAGTTAGGAGGCCAACCTTTGAGATCAGAAATCTCTTACCCATTTCGAGGTATTCCACGTAGAGCGAATTGTTCTCGGCGGGCAGTAGATTGTAGTCCTCGGTGAACTGGTTGTAGGGCACCAGACGCTGGTCCTGGTGGCTCTTGTACCAGCCGTGGCGGTAGCTTAGCTCCTTGAAGGTGCGCATCAGGTAGGGTATGAGCATCTCGACAATGGCATTGACAGCCTGCTTGCCGGCCATGATGATCACCAGCTGCATGCAGAGCTCCATGAGGCAGCCGCCGGGATTGCATTCCTCCTGGCGGAAGCCCAGCACGCGATTGTATTTGGCCGGATAGCCGACGAACTTGCCCTTGAGGAAGGCGATGTAGAAGAGCGAGGAATAGTAGTTGACGAACTGGAACACATAGTTTTTGATTGTTAGGCTCTCGTCGTACTCCGTCTGGGTGCGGCAGTACTCGTAGTTGGTTAGCTTCACGGCCAGGCTGGAGTACAGCATGTCCAGCAGCGAGATGACAATGAGGTCAATGACGCCCGCCGTCATGGGCAGGATCATGACCTTAAAGGTCATCGAATTCTCGCTGCCCAGAATGCTGTGCGAGGCGCGCTGTGCCATTCTATAGATGATAATGCCCGCTATCGCAATGACTGATATGCAAATCTACAAGAAAAACGAAATTCTAGAGTTTGAGGTGTAAGGGGAACCAAGGGAGTACTTACAAACAATACCATGATGCTGTAACTCGTAAAGTTCGGCAGGAACTTGATGCTCCAGAAGGGCACATCTGGATCCAAGGCGGTCCGCTGTTCGTACGCCTTTCCTGCCAGCCGCCTGGAGTGCGATATTTTGGCCAAGTACTGCGGACGCGGGTGCTCGACGTGATGCGTGAAGCCAGTCAGTCCCCAGCGATGCACCAGGCCGGCCGAGTAGCGCTTCCAGAACTCCAGATAGACCACAGCCCAAATGGCCATCGACAGAGCGAAGACCACGGTCATGTTATTGTCTATCAGATAGTTGAACTTGGAACTCGTACACGTCTCGTTCAGGCGCCAGTAGTCGCAGCTTCGGTCGCACTGGGGACACATTATCGTACCGTTGTCGTCGCAAATATCGCGGCTAATCGGATCACTGGACCACGTGACGAAGCCGTACAGGAAGCAGAGCACTCCGAAAACGCTGATGGGTATCAGCATTTGCGTGTAGAATCCCAGCCAGGCAAAGTACAAAGCCACCTTTGCTCCGAAGTAGTCTTTGATTTGGTCCAGTGGTTGCAGGCTGCAATGAAAATGGTTTATGGTTGTTAGTTAGTTGGTCCAATATGTGATATACTGTTTAGTTTGTTTCTTTTTGTATCAATGGTCGCACATTTGAGCGGTCACACGCCTATCTTGCATTGGGCACACGTCGATTCTCCTTTGTGTCGATGATCGATTCTAAAATCTGACTAAATTAAATGTACATTACTACAGGGGTAAACTCTTGATCTTTCTTGATTTATAATAAATCTGAAGCAATTTTCCATTCATTAATTCCAGCTTAATTCCGAAGTTTTCTTTATAATTTTCAACGGCAGCTGCATAGTTGGTTTTTCTAGCTTCAAACTGGCTTCCAAACCAATTTACCCTTTCGGAGAAAACTGAAATCAAGCTGCATAAACAGAATGTGGGCTTTTTTCTTACTTCTTCCACTTGGATATGTTGGCCCACTCCTTGAGGAGACGATCTCGATCGTCCTTCTGCAATGAAATGAGGGACTTTGTAAGTATATAGGTATAGCATAGGTATAGACAGACGTACGTCGTGCAAAGTATAGGCGCAGGTGTAGACGCCATCCTGGACGAGCTTCTCGATGCCCAGATTGTCGGCCGTCTCCTCGCCCTCGACGAAGTGCTGGCGCTGCAGTATAAAGTTGATGATGGAGTAGCGGGTGCCGGCATCGAGGAAGTTCGGATGCTCCGTGTCGTACAGCTCCAGGTAGTTGCGGGTGAACTCGAGATGGATGCGCGGTTCGCGCTCGGGGAAGAGTTCCGTATTCAGCTGCACGGAGCTAAACAGGCTGCGGCACATGCGACTCAAGCAGCTCTTGAACTCGTGCGCCGACTCGGCAAAGATTTGCTCCTGGCCGGGAATCGGCTTCAGCGGCACCTTGATCTTTAGGATCTCGGCATACCGATATAGCACCTCCGCCGGCGCATGGATCTTGATGAAGTGAACCCGCTGCACCTTGTTGTGCTCCAACTGCAGGCCCTCGCGCTGCAAGTTCGCCTCGAAGATCTCGCACTTGCGCCGCTGCTCCTCCGACTGGGTTTCGCCATTGTACGCCAGCACAAAGTCCACGCTCCGTTTGCCATCGTCGAAGCGTCTGTAGGTCTGGAGATCGATAGAGGGATGTATAGCATTAGTATAAGATATAGATATGAATCACTCTCTCTCGAGAGAGAGATCTTAAAAATACTTTTGCTTATCATCTAGCTTCTAGACGGGAACAAAAAGCGTGTGGGTGCGTGTGCCTACACCTCCCCCTTGGGTCACCCTCCCTATCACCGTGGCGGACTCCTCCCTTTCATCCCCGTGGCGCCAGCCGCGCAGGAGGCAGCAGTTCAGCATGGGAAATATATGTAGGTGAACGAGAACACAACCGTCGCGACCGAGATACAAGAGGCAAATAGAGTGTGCGATATACGAGTATTCCGTGCGATTTGCAGGGACTACTGATCAGCTTCTGCTTCAGCATTCGAGTGCCTAACTTAGATATTAAATTACAATATACAAAGATCGTTAAGCATTAAGTGTTCATACCCAATCCCGCAAGCAAACTATAGGAAAAAGAGAAATATAAACAAACAAAAGGAGAGCGTGAACGAAGGCGGCCAGAACTTTATCAAGTGCATAGTATATCATTACAGCAAAACATTAGGATCATATGTATGAGCGTGATTTGTGTGTACAGTGGTCGCTCGATAGCCAGAATCTTTGGGATAGCTTATTATTTGCCTTGTAAGTTTCTAAAAATAATCAAGACTTTACTTTATACATCTACATGAAGCAAATAGCTTCTTCTAAATTAAGAAAAATCTATTGAATTTAAAGATAGAGGGAAATTATTAAATTTAATTTATAAAAAATAATTAAATTCTAATTATTGACATACTTCATTATTTAATAGTCTAGAGTACTTTATAAAATTGTTGGCAAAAAAAAGGCAAGTAAAAAAAATAATCCAGAAGGGATTGACATACAAATCTACAAAAAAAACGCAAGTTGTGAAATCATATTTAAAAATACTTATAATTTTCCTACACAGAAAAGTATGCAATTAAATATGATTTTTGAAAGATATATTGTAAAGCAGATTAGTTTTGAATTTAAAAAGATCCCATAAAAATTCGAGTGTGTAAGCTTGGATGAAAAGCTGGGAAATGGGGTGATGGAACAACAGCAAGCCAAACATGAGGGTGAGATTGAGATTGAGATCGATATCGATGCATCATCGGTGGCAGTGCAAAAGCGAAGGCTTTCTTCTAACCGAAGTTGTGGAACATATTTAATTTTGAGATTTGAATTTGAATTTGAATTGGTTCGTATGCTACTGTCGTTGTTGTTTACCCTTGATTTCCACTGGGAGTATGTTATTGGCAATTTCTTATC
This sequence comes from Drosophila prostipennis, assembly GCA_037075205.1. Taxonomy (NCBI): domain Eukaryota; kingdom Metazoa; phylum Arthropoda; class Insecta; order Diptera; family Drosophilidae; genus Drosophila; species Drosophila prostipennis. Next base: position 63,975 of record JBAMCJ010004348.1, read on the forward strand.
TTTATTAGAAATGTTGCTACTACTTCTTAACAGACGTCTAGAGACCTCATCGTCACCACCTCCTCCTAGTCCTCCCTGTCCTCCATTTCCTTCGGTTACACCGATGCCAGCGGGCAGGTGGTTTCGTCCATTTTGCAGTGCTATCATCTGCGCGGCTATGGCGGCGTCCGTATGATCACCACCTCCGCCGATTCCGATTCCGCTTCCGATTCCGTTGAGGTGCTCCAGGGCCGTCGACTGGCGGTAACCCGGTTGCCAGGCCAAGGCCGCATGCTCTGCAGCTCTGGACCTCGACTCATCGCCGGCCAAATCGACCGCCGAGTGGTAGATGGTGTTACGCGACTGCGAGATCGATTTGCGATGAGCCGCCGCAGCCGCAGCCTCCGAATCCGCCAGCGATATGGTGTCGAAGTACAGGCTCTCCCGTTCGTCCATTTCCGATTCGGGATAGTCGTAGTCGTGGGTGCGGACTGCAACGAAGGTGGGAGATTAGTCGCAAGTTCTCGAAATCAGATGAGATGATATCAGATCAGATCAGATCAGATGAGAGGTGAGTTGAGGCGGTGGTGCTGATGAGTTGTTGGGTTAGTTTGTTACATTTCCATATTCCAATTACAATTACAATGAAAAGTGCATGATTAAGGGAAATTATAAATAACAATATAGGTATACATATATGGAATTTACTATGATAATCTCAGGGATTCGCAGATTCCTAAGAATTCCCAAGTATAACTAAAAATAATAGAATGTCTCTTTTGCAAAATATCGTTTTTATCATATTCAATTTAATTATATACCCCTATATCATTTTTATCATATTAAATCTTTTAATGTACCCCTGAACTTCCAAAAAATACGAACCGCCAAGTTATAAATTAATAAAGAACACCCAATTAGGTGACATCACATAACACAAACGCCCATGAATAATTTGATCTTGGTACCCCTGGAAATACAACACATAAATGTTTGCCCCTACTTAAAGAAAATAAAGTAAATCAACTTTAAAAATTTAAAAGTTATAGGTTATATATAGGTTGCTTACTATTATTATTATAAATTATAATTTTATTTTAAGAGTTAGGATCATTTTCCAAATATAATTTATATGTAGTTAGAAATTAATAATTAATTGAGACTAAGGGCGGAACTCGTTTTGGAATATCAGGTAATATTATCACCCAATATTAATTACTGATAAGCCTGGAAATCCAATGGCGATAGTGAGTCTGTTTCGGGGATGATGGAATTTGATGGGCCAAATTGGAAGCCAACTTATCGGAGGCCAGCTGCCGCTGATACCAGCCGCTTGACTCATTTAAATGCGGTCAATTACATAAGTGCCCCATAAGTGCGATGATATATGGCCGTGGAGAAATGCGTGTGAATGAATGAATGGGGTGAATGGGGTGGCAAAACTACTGATGGTTGCTGATGATCAGTTTCCGGAGCAGGAAACATCCAATACTAACAAAAAAAAAACAAATCAAGCTTGAAACAAAATCCCAAACAATGCCAAAAGTGGAAAGATCAAAACGATATATAGAACTTGTACTGTATAAAATGAAACAAGTTGGGCGATCCATTCGATTATATGTATATATGTATCGTATAAGACAGAACAAACAAATTTGCATGACAACGGGTGCGAGCGATGTTTACTCATTAAATTAAATTATTTACCCGCCGAATACATGATTTTGGTGGCAGGGGAAGAGCGGGTTGAATGTCTTGAGGCAGTTTTTGGAAGTCGATCGATCGCTGATCCCTCAGGAGTTGCTATCCTGATGATCCCGCTGATCCTCCTGCAGTCCTGGATTTTTCGGCACTTTCTCGGCGGCTGCGCAGCGGCACCGACTTCCACGCATAACGATTTTCGGACTGCCGGCAGCCAGAAAAGAGAGCGATTTATGCAGGATAAAAGGAAAGCTCGTGGCTCCACACACAAAAAATCTATTATATTTTTAATATTAATTTAAAAAAAAAGAAAAGAAACGAGACTGCAACTGAAACCCAAGCACACACAGAGATTCACCAGCGAATGATGATGTCAGAGGGAAAAATATAAACGTAGAGCCAGAGAGGCGAAATATGCGTACGCTCGCGTTGTTTGGCGATTACTGAAAAAACTGAAAACAGAGGCAGAAATACACATTTCGGGCTTGCCAGCCACAATAAACTGATTGCCCAAATAGGCGTGCAGCAGAACAGTGTCCAGAAATCGTGGGAAACTAAATGGAATACCTACTTAATTGTGACATTAAAATCCCGAAAAAAGAGGAACAATTAACCTTGATTTAGGAAAACAATAACTTGATTTTAACTTGAATTTTTTTTCAGGCTGAAATTCATTTTTTAATATTTTCTATAAATTTTTCTTTATATTTGGTAAACCATTTAAATGGTATAATAATGTCAAGACTGCTTTATAAAAAATGTCCTGAACTGAAATTATTTTATACCATTCAAAATTACAATACCAAATGCCACTGTGGTCATATAAATATTAATATTGAAAAAGGCGAGCGAACGAACCACTTTTTGCTCATCTTACAGAAAATCAATCCTAACAGTCGATTGTGGTTTAGAATTCTGATTCGTGTGTGTAGTTATAAGATTCGACATCTATATGTTTCAATGCACTGCGATCGAAGCTTTTCTCCTTAATTCTCTTAAATTTGACGACGATAAAGTATCTCAAAATATTAAAAAAATTCTTAAATGTTTCGAAACTTAGAATTTTTTGTACGATTGGTGTCATGATGAAATCATATGCTTTAATCTAGTTTGTAGATTACAAAGACCATAACAACATGGAACAAAAAATTTTCTAATTTCTAATTTTCATAATAATGAAAGACCAGTTCTTTAACTAGCACATTGTTAATGCATTATTTTTTTATGTTCTTGGGAAAGTGTTCTGCCGAATGCCGAGATACGATAGACACACCAGAAACAGCCAGATTCATTAACCTTGACGGAGCAACCGAATTCGAAATCCCTGGGTGCACACGAATAATTTTTGGGGGCCAGAAGGGATTGGTATGGGGATTGGTTTTACATGTTGGCGGCAAGGTAAAGGTCAAGTTTCCCCGTTGATTGTTAACAAATCAAAGTGCGAAATGAGTTTTCGCATTCGTATCGTATCTATAAGAACGAAACCTGTTTGGCATAGATATGTCTGAATGGAAATGGAATCCATTAAAAAGTGGGAGGAACTAGTCCAAGACACGCGAAACGGAGAAATACGCCGGAGAAAGCTCTATTCCCGAAATGATGATGATGATGATGATGATGATATGATATACTACATAGGTATATCATCACCATACTGATGATGATAATGCTGATGATGCACTACACCTTCGATTCTGTCTATGTGGACATTTCTATATTTAGCAAACTGCAGTGGCCGCAAATAAACGGAATGCCTGCCGGTGGAATATTGAATAGTATAGCTATAGAATATCGAGATATTTGTTAGGAACAAGGCGTTAGTTTAGCTGGCAACGTGATAATACCAATCCATTTGCATTTTTTTTGGACTCACCTGGTTTGTTGTCGTTGGCTTAGTTAGTTGACGGCCAGGGCCATTTCCAGTGCCTCCCAAATGCCTCCCACGCACTCCCTTTCGCACAGCTGACCAGCAAACAGTTGAAATCGAAGGGGAAACACATAAACCGCCAGCATTAATTAATTAATATTAATTTACTTTACTTTACGCCACAAACGGAACGAGGCCAGCGTTGCCAGATGCACTGGCTTATCCAATCAGCTGTTGAATGGGCCAACCGCATTGCCTATCGATAGGTTATCGGCGATATAATAGGCGGACTCCACTGATTCAATAAATAAAAATAAAATAAAACACTCTGAATCTAAAACACTGCAGGGTCTTTAAATTGAGTAGATTATAGTTTTTTTCTCCGTGAATAGGCTATAAAGAACTGTTTCCACCTTTTCAAAACAGTGACTTGAGACTATTCGATAGCTGTGACTTGATTTACCTGCTTTGCCATCCCTAGTAATGTTTTGATACGACGTCGTGAAAGATTAGGAATACGTCTGGTTAAATTCGTGCAATAAATTGAGGCTGGCTGGAGGCATCCTGGATGAAAGCGAGGCGCCATGGTGTACATCGACCATAGTGAGTGCAACGGCACTTTGCAGTACCCGAAGATGTAATATTCTTTTAACATTTCGTTTTTGTTTCGATTCAACAGATGGGCGCGTGTGGGAGAAGCGTCCTTGGGATTGGAGACGGTTAGTGGAGCTCTTTGTGTCCATATGGTTTGCCATCAAGCAGCTGTAAGTGTTTAAAGAACGTACATAAGTGTTGAAGAGCGGTTAATAAAGCACGTTTTTCCCTGCAGATTCCTTACCTTCCTGGCTCCCTTCACAGGCACCGATAACCAGGCCAATCCACGTCGTGGAAATGGATGGGGTGGTGGAGGTGGTGACGGCGGAGGATGGGGAGGAGGAGGCGGCGGTGGCGGAGGAGGCGGAAGGCCTGGAACGGGAGGTTTGAGGCCAAACCGCCGTATTGGACGCATCCAGCCGTCAATGAGCTGCAATATGCCAGCGGCGGGCGGATGAGGATAGTAGCGACATCCGGTTCCCAAAACTCTTTTGGGAGGATGTCGCGCCGACAAGAGGCTGGACGCGCCAAGCAGCAAACCAAAGGACCCGGAAATCTCGGTTTATCTCGCCCCCGTGGCGCCCATGACGCAGCCCTCCTAAACTCGACCTCGAGCGGAGTGCTGCTGAACGCGATTAATCACTGATTTCTGAGTCGCTGCTTACGTGGCCGTCGTCGGTCCTATGCACTTATGAACGAGCTCCAATATATTAACAGGTTTCATGTATTGTTATTGTGGCAAAATGTTTAAATAAAAACCATGACTAACTTTTGCAAAACCCTTGCTTTCATACTTCCAGAAAGGATTTTTTCCGTTAATTGAAGTAAAAAATAACTATCGAATACCTCTGATTCAAAAAATTATGCGAAAACGGTATTGTTTAACTATCGAATACTGACCTTTTGATTTGAAAATAAAAAATAAAACTTGATTTATAAAAAACAGTGATTTTCGGATGACATCAGTGGAGGCCAGCCGATAGTTGGTATTCGTTTGTAGTAACATCAGCTGATTTGTTTGTCCATCCCCAAACACCACGTCAAGTATATAGTTTTGTATACAATCTTAAAAATTTCGTTTCGGTTCCGGATTGGAAATATTTCAGGAAATCGACAAGGTCTTGCATGCTGATTGGGCTGCATTATGGCGTACGTGGATCAAAGTAAGTGAAAATGGATGAATATGTGGAATACAGTGGGCTAAACGATTTTTTTTTGCAGATGGACGCCTCTGGGAGAAACGTCCTTGGGACATGAATCGTGTTTTGGCCCTATTCGTGGGAATCTGGTTTGCCATCAAGCAGTTGTGAGTCGTGGGCAATGGATTTCCCAAGTTCAGGGTGTTTTATCACATAATATTATTAAATTATTGCAGATTCGTATCGTTCCTGGCTCCCTTCAGCGGTAACGACAACAACGGTGACAACTCCCGTCGCGGAAATGGATGGGGAAGTAGCAGCTGGGGAGGAGGAGGAGGCGGAGGAGGAGGTGGTGGCGGAGGAGGAGGTGGCGGTGGAGGCGGTGGATATGGCGGAGGAGGACTGAGACCCAACCGTCGAATTGGACGCATACCACCGCCCTCCCAATCCTGCAGTGCCGGTGGATGCTGCGGTTAGCCGATTAATCAAAGCATTTTGGCCTTAAGAACTGCTAAACCAAAATACTACCCTACCATACTTAACCCTGAAGCACCCATCTCACCGCCGGTGATGCAGCAACTAAAGTTTATAACTTTCTGTTTCAAATATATATTATAACTCGATTTAGTCATAAGGTGTGGGATTCATGAAGCAAGACTCGAAACATCATAATATTGTTCAATAAACTTCCTAGTTTCTCAACTCATAATGAAAAAAGAGTTTTCCCTTGCTCTAACTTTTAGATTTCAGCTGAGGTGATCTTTGGATCTAAGTTTTTTTCAGCTAACAATAAATGTAACTGTTTTAAATAACTTTGTTCATTGGTAGTTTTTCAATATTTTCTAAACACATTTTAACTATTAATCATTATAGTTGGAGGGAATACCCCAAATGTGTTTTTGACACTGCACAAACTGCGATCCGGCAACGCTGCCCGGCACATATGTTCAGTTGACTGGTGGAAAAAAAGGCACAGATGCGGCGCCTGGTGCGAAATTCGAATTGTCGATTGTTACTCAACGCCAAATCCGGCCGAGAAATCGAGCACACTGGATATGCCGGCGTCCATCAGCAGGCCAAGCCCGAATCCGCATCCAGTTCCCAGGAGGAAGGCGGAGGAGCGGGCGCGGCGGATAAGAATGGTTACGCGGCCAAGCACTGCATGAGTCTGGTGGAGTAAGTAGCCGGATTCAACTGTTCCCTAGTCCTAGTCCTTGAATGGTTCCATCTTTTCTTACAACTAGAAAGTACGACCACGAGAACTACCTGTGCACCCTGCTGCTGCCGAGGGAGCTGCGGCGAGCTGCCTTCGCTCTGCGGGCATTCAACGTGGAGGTCTCCAGATCGGTCAGCGGCCATGTGAGTGGGGCCTCTAAATCTGAATCCATGGGGGTTACTTTATATCATCCATCTGTATTAGCTTCCCCGATATCCATTTCACATATCACCACAGAAGTCCCTAGGAAATGATCGCTTTATCCTGCCTGAAAGTCCATAAACCTCTAACGATCTTGTCTTCTTTATCCACTTTCAGCAAATCGAGCCGCAAATAGCCCAGATGCGTCTCAAGTTCTGGCACGACTCCATAGACAAATGCTTCGAGGCCGAGACCCAGCGATCCTACGCCGAGGACCTGCCCGTTCTGCGCGAACTGAAGCACACGGTGGGCAGCCGCAAGCTAAACAAGGTCTATTTGCGTCGCCTGGTCACGGCACGCGAACGTCCTGCCACCCAGGGATTCGAGACGATACGCGAACTCGAGGAGTACGCCGAACAGGCCTTCTCCTCGCTGCTGCTCCTGCTCTTGGAAGTCGGAGGAGTGCGTGACCTGCAGGTGGACCACGCCGCCTCCCATTTGGGCAAGGCCCAGGGAATCGCCACCATGCTGCGGGCCATTCCGCTGGCTGGACGCCAACAGGCGGTCTGCGTGCCCCTCGAGGTGCTCGTGCGGCATGGCGTCAGTCAGGAGCGCATCATCCGCTCCAAAAGCGACGACAAGGGCGTCGAGGAGTGCATATTCGAGGTGGCCAGTGCCGCCAACACGCACCTAAAGCTCGCCAGGCAGCTCCACGAGCAGGTGTCGCCGCATGTGCGCAAGATCTTCCTCTCCGCCGTGGCCACGGATGCCTATCTGGAGCGCCTGCGTCGCGCCAACTTCCTGTGAGTTTCTAGGGGAAAAATAAGCTATTTTCAAATTTATTTTATTTTCTTTATATAACTTAATGCCTTGGTTATTTAAAATCACAGACATTCATCAAATATTTGTTCCCATCCCATAGGCTAACCCACAAGAGCTGCGTAGGACGCGACTCCATGCTGCCCGCACGTCTATTCTGGAAGTCCCTGCTTAATCGCTACTGATAGCAGTTACTTTAGTAGTAGTTTCGGCCTAATGCCTATTATTGACTTCTTAATTAAAACTGTTTTAAAATGACTGCAAAGAAAATCTCTGGGATCGATGGAATCATTTATCTTCAGTTCTTAAAGCTACAAGAATTGAATCTTACTTTAAAAAATTGTTTTATTGATGGGACATTCTTTAATTTTTGTTAATTTGCTATTAATATATTTCATAATTAATTTTTTGGTCTTTTAATATGTTTCCACATTATTTCATGATTATTACGTATTCATTTCCTAGTGCCATTTAAAATTCAACTAAAAATTATATTTTTAAATCAAAGGAGTGAAAATATTGGATCCAGTAGAAATAAAAATTTAAAAAACTTTAAAACATTAGAACTGAGAAGATAAATATTGAAAATGCTTATGAAAAATTCGAGTCAAGAGGGTTAAGGTTCGGAAGGAATACTATCGATGACAGGTGATCCAAAGGCCCGCCCCCAAGAAGGTGATATCGGAGCGGAGCCATACGATACCCGAATAGTACGGTAGTTGCTAGCTGATTTCAGAGCGTTTCAGGCGCCGTTTTAGTTTATTTTTTATGAATGTTAGAATTGATGTGGAAAGTGTGTGTTGGGCTGGATTAATATTGAAAAACGGAGCAGAGCAAGGATCGCTCAACAAGATATAAGCACCGTTTTTGTTCTTTCTTCCCGTTTCCGTTTTTGGTTTCGGGAAAATTGCAACGCCCCCGCATTTTGAGCACGGTGAGTTTTCCTGTTTCTTTTTTAAACTATCTTAAGATCCATTACCATTTTATATCCATATTTATTCCGTGTTCTATATTTTTCTATTTTTTCAAGTTGCCGGGCTCTTTTCCCCTTTTTATTTTGCCCACTTTGCGTTGCAATTTCAGTGCTCCTCGCAAATAACGGTTCTTTTTCGCCGCCTCCTTCACACGCAGCAAGGGGGAAAAGACAGGAGAGAAAGAGAGGAGACCGCGAAATATATATATAAAAAAGACAGGCGTGTGTGTGTGGAATTACGGTACTTTTACACTGGTGGGCGTAAAAAGTGAAAGTCAGCCTTAATATTTAAAAATCCTGAAATGAAATAAAGTGTCAATAAGAATAAGTAAAGCATAAAGTTAAAAAAAAATAAAACAGCAAAAAAAATAAAAACAAAATTAAAACATATAAAAATACACAAAAGACATCACAAACATAACTAAACAAAAACCAAAAAAAAACTAAAAAAATTAAATAAAAAACAGAAAGTTTTCGAATCCAAAAGGAAACTAAAAAAATAAAAACATAATTTAAACTTAAATTTAGCACTAAGCAGCGATTCGTGCCGAGCAATTTTTTATACCCAAAACTCGAGCCACGATAGCACCAAAATAAACAAACTCTATGTTCACCACCCGAATAAACGGCGAAATGAAGATCTTTGCGGCCGATGTTGCCGAGAGCAGCGCAACAGCAACAGCGGCATGCAACACGCCCGTGCAGCAGCAGCAGCAACTCGAGTTCGGCTCCAAGGCGGGCCAATGCCATCTGAAGTTCGGCAAGTACAACAACAAGACGGCCAATCTGCTGCGCCAGGTGAACACTTGTCACAGCAGCAACAGCGGCAACAGCGGCGGCAGCAGCAACAGCAACATTAGCAACAGCAGCGAGGCCAACAAGGGCCAACAACAGCAACTGCACTATTGCAACAACAGTCACTCGTGGGCACGCAAAAAGTACTTTGGCAACGTCAGCAACAGCAGCAACAATTTGCAGCAACAGCAGCAATCTGCGTACTACCAGCGGCAGCAGCAGCAGCAGCAACAGCAGCAGCATCAACATCAGATTCTGCAGCAACAGGATCAGCAATCGTTGAACAACAACAACAATGTGCTGATGAAGAATCAAAATAGCATACAACCGCTGATGTCCGATTGCAAGTCCAGCGATAGCAACAACAACTGCAGCAGCAACAGAAACAACAACAGCAGCAGCAACATTGGGTCTAAGAAGCGCAACTCATCGACGGCAGATGTAAATTCTGGATTCTATCGCAAGGTTGCCGAATCGGGAAACTCTGCGGATGCTGCGGCAGAGATGAGGGAAGCGGATGCAGCTGCAGCTGCAGCAACAGCAACAGATGCAGGGACTTCTGGTAGGGAAACCTCCTTGGCTAAGACCCAGGATCCGGAATCCCAGGATCAAACGAATCAGGCGAAGCAGCGACCCAGGCAGCAACCGCTTAGTTTCTGGAAAACCAATTACCCGCAGCCAACCGCCAGCCAGCTGAAAGATGTGAGTAAACTACAATTAAAAACCATTTAAATATGACTATTACTGCAGCGTTTGCAATTTAAAATCATTTAAATATGACTGTAAACGATGCAGCAGCCACACAACCTATGCATCGTTTACAATTTACAATATTTAAATGGTTTCAAAATGGTTTAATTTGTATATATGTACATATTTTTGTATACATTATTATTTATTATTTTAAGATAACTTGTTTACAATCATATTTAAATGGTTTGAAATTGTTTTATTTTTAATAATAAGTAATAGTTCTTTTTTTCAATTTAAGTTAGCTATTTCTTTTTAATAATAAGTAATAGTTCTTTTTTTTCAATTTAAGTTAGCTATAACTTGTTTACAATCAAATTTAAATGGTTTGAAATTGTTTTATTTTTAATAATAAGTAATACTTCTTTTTTTTCAATTTAAGTTAGCTATTTATTTTTAATAATAAGTAATAGTTCTTTTTTTCAATTTAAGTTAGCTATAACTACATGTTGTATATATTTTTTAGAACAATAATTAAATAAATATATTTATTTTGCTACATTTCAGAAGGAGACGGTCGCCGCAGTTGTATCAGCCGCCGCAGCCGCTGCCTCCGAACAGCAGCAGCAGCAGCAGCAACAGCAACAGCAGCAGCAGCAGCAGTCGTTGTCGTTCGAGCACAGGCGAAACTCGGGCTACCAGCAGCAACACCAGCAGCACAACAACTACTATCCATATTACTACTCACAGCCCAAGCAGTTGACCATTGCCTCGTTCCTGCAGAAGGAACTGCTGCCCGATAGCAGCGGCGAGAAGGCCAGTAGCAACAGCAACAACAGCAACACTAATCTCATCAGCGCCAGCAGCAGCAGCAGCAACAGCAACAGCAACAGCAACTATGCACGGCAGCAATACGGCCATCAATCGGTTGGTTCTGGCTACCAGCAGCGCTACCGCAATGCCCAGAATGTCTACCAGCAATACCAGCAGCAGCATCATCAAGCACAGCAGCAACATTCGCATCAGCAGTTCCGTCGGAAGCACGGCGACAACAGCAGCAACAACAACAACGGCAGCAACCACAGCAGCGCAATTAACCAGAAGAAGATGCACTACAGCCCCACGGGAAAGAATGTGGATCCTGTAGAGAGATCCTCAAGAGATCCTGGACAGCAGCAGCAACAGCAGCATCACCAACAACACTTGCAGCAGCAGAAGACAATCGAAATTCTGGCCAGCAGCAACTTTGGTGCCATGCACCGGCGCATGCAGGGCGGCAACAACAACAAGAACGGCTACTACCAGCACAACAACTATCATCCGCTGGCGGGGGAAAGCGGCACCACACCCACCCGTTCCGAGCACCAGAACATCTACAATCTCACCTACGTTCATGTGGACATGGAGGCATCCTGCGGAGTAGCCGGCGATGCTGGGGGAGTCACACCGGTGGTCAAGCCAAGCATTTCCATAACGCCGGCAACCTCTGCCTCTTCGGCGGCCACAACGCCGACCACTGTGGTTGCTCCTCCACCTCCACCTCCTCATCCGCATCCTCATCCACGTAACATGTTTGCAGCGGTGGCACCACCGGTGGCAATGATTGGTGTCTCACCGGTGAGCACGCCAACGCCCAGCAAAATGATTAGCTGCGCCCAGCTGGACGAGGCCATTACGTCGGCGGCGGCGGCCACGAGTCCTGGCTACAATCAGGCTCCGGGACCGGGACCGGCTGCGTTTCCGTCTCACCTAATCCCGACGTCACAGCCACCGCCGCCGCCGCCGCCGCTGCCACAGATGTTCCACTTTCACTTTGCCGACGGGTTCTCAGTGCCTCCTCATCCGCCCGTGTGGCCGCACTCCAGTTCGCCCTGCTACCCGGGTACTTCGCCCCACAATAAGGATGTGAGCACTGCGGTTGGCCTGCGGCCCGTTTCGCCGGCACTTTCCTCCTCCTCGCTGGGCAGCGAGTCGCACTGGAGCAGTCGCCTGAGCCACGGAGGCCATGGAAGCCATCTCTCCATTTCGCCCACTCCCAGTGCTCAGTTGTCGCCGCATCCGCTGCACCAGCAGCCGCTTTCCAACCACCATGGGCATCCGATGAGCTCCTTTATGCCGCACCGCCCGCCGCCACCGCCGCCGCCGCCTCCACATGCACATCCGCCCGTCTCGTCGCCGACGCCAGGTGCCCCAGCTGCTGCTCCCTGGTACGAGCTGCTCCTGCCCCCCGATCGCTACTTGGCCCAAGCCCGAAACGTAGAGGTAGCCGTCCAGCCGGAGAAGCTCATCTGCATGTGCAAGTACGATAGCCTGTCGGCCGAGATCTGGAAGAGATTCCGGGGAGCCCAGCAGACGCACAAGAAGTTCAAGGTGAAGATGCGCCTCTGGCGATACCTCTTCCTCTGGATGAATGTAAGCGGAATAGTGTTTCAAATATATACACTCCAAAAAAAACGACTAAAATCGCCTATGAATTTGCTTTAGTGGCGATTTTGTCTATATTAAAGAAAGTATCGTAAGAACAATGGAATTTTTTCCAAAAAAAAAAAGAAAAGAAAATTTGCAGATATTTTATTCTGAATGTTAGAGAAATCTTTCAACTTTTTTTTTGTTTTTTTAGAAAAACAATATTTCTATTATGTAAAAATTTTTTTTATTTTTAGAAAAGTTTAGTCTTTTTTTTCTAAAATCAATGGCGATTTTAACCCTCAAATTAAAAAAGGAAGATTTGAAAAAAAACCTTATAATTTAGAAAGAAATGATTTTTTTCTAAAAAAAATCGTTTAATAGAGAAATGTTCGAAAGTTAAGAACATTTTTTCTCTCTATAGAATTTTTTTTTCAAAAGCACAGAAAAAATTTTTTTTTCTACAATTAAGAAAAGTAATTTTTTGAGAGTGGCTATCATTTCTACCCTATATCCTATATAGCAGCCCATGTTTGAGAGGTATCGCATCTGCCTGGTGGGCTCGACCATTACGGGCTTTGGAACGGACTCCTCGGACATCGACATGTGTCTGCTGCCTGAGCAGGGGGCACATCCTCACCAGCAGCAGCAGCACTATCACCAGCAGCACCACCACTTCCACAACGAGAAGCGCACCGAGGCGCTGATCATCCTCACTTTGTTCAATGCGGTCCTGAAGGACACGGGTAAGGGTATCGAAGTTTCGATATTTTCGATATATTTATCGGAAACATCAATGTTTTTTCTGACATATCACAAACATAATTATAATATTTTTGGAAATGTTTTTCTAACATTTTATTACAAACATATAATACTTTGTATACTGACTTTGAATGTCCTTTGCAGAGGTCTTCCAGGACTTCAATCTGATCGAGGCGAGAGTGCCAATATTGCGCTTCAAGGACATCACCAATGGGATCGAGGTCGATCTGAACTTCAACAATAGCGTGGGCATTAAAAACACCTATCTGCTGCAGCTCTACGCCCAACGTAAGACTGATTGTTATGATTGTTACCATGGATTGCATTTAATGATTTGTGTTTTTTGTATTTGTTTGTACGTTTTCCAATCCAACTTCCTATATGTATGTTCTTCTTGAGTGCCTGTCCTCTACGTCCTAAATACGTCCTAGCAATAATTTTAAAAGGACATTTATAAGGTGAAAGATCATAACTAATTTTCAAGTAAGTATTAATTTGATGAATAATTTAAGCAACAATTAGTGATAGTATTTCACTTTTTAATTAGCAAGACAGTTTGTTTTATGTGTTTTTGTTTTTTCATAATATTAAATATGTTAGCTTTTAATTTTACATTACATTTTAAATTACAGTGGATTGGCGGACACGACCGTTGGTGGTGATTGTGAAGCTGTGGGCCCAGTACCACGACATCAACGACGCCAAACGCATGACCATTTCGAGCTACTCGCTGGTGCTAATGGTCCTGCATTACCTGCAGCACGCCTGTGTGCCCCACGTGCTGCCCTGCCTGCACAGCTTGTACCCGGAGAAGTTCCAGCTGGGCCAGCAGGATTGCCTCGACCTGGATCTCATCGAACCGATCGAGCCCTACCAGGCGCTGAATACCCAGACGCTCGGCGAGCACCTGCTGGGCTTCTTCAAGTACTACAGCAGCTTCGAGTGAGTCCTGTTCCAATGATAAGTATTTAGAAAGATTAAATTGGTACGCAGAGAGAACTAACCATGAGCATTAGACTCAAAGTCCTCATTTACCACGATAAAAAATCAGCATTTTGGCCGAAACAAAGCAAAAAATTGTCGAAATATGGAGTGCCATACCTCGTTGAACTCGTTATAAAATTCCCAATCGATTGGCATTTAAAACTGGAAATTTTTAAATTTTACTATTTTTCGCAAAAAATCATGATGGTACCCCTTATCAAAAAAGTGAAAATTGGGCCAAAAATTAATTTTTTTAAATCAGACGAAAAGTACACTGATATTAATTATTAGGTTGTTAGCTGCTCAAAACAGCACGCCTTTTTAATTTTGGATCATTTTTGTCCAAGTTACAGCAAAAAATCTATAGGGAAAAAATTCAAATTTGTACCAAAAATCAACATCTTGATTTTCCACCCAAAAAAAAATAGTATTTTGGTCATAAAATTGGAAATAATGATCCAAATATGGAGTGTCCTACATTGTTGAACTCGTTATTAAATTCCCAATCGATTGGCATTTAAACCTGGAAATTTTTAGATTTTGCCATTTTTTGCAAAAAATCATGATGGTACCCCTTATCAAAAAAGTGAAAATTGAATCCAAAAATTTTTTTTTTCAAATCAGACGGAAAGTATACTGATATTAATTATTGGCTTGTTTGCTGCTCAAAACAGTACGCCTTTTTGATTTGGGACCATTTTTGTACAAGTTACAGCAAAAAATCGATTAAGAAAATCCAATTTATACCCAAATCCAAAATCCTCATTTTCCACCAAACAAAATTTATGTTGAGCTCGTTATAAAACTCATAATCGATTGGCATCTGGGACACATAATGAAATTATAACAATATCAATCTTTAAAAAAAAAAGTAAAAATTTAAGAGGTAGTAATGAAAAATATCAGCTTTTCAACCCGCTATTACCAAAAGTTTTCCTATTTCTGATTATATTTTTCCTGTTTCAGCTTCCGGAACTTTGCCATCTCCATACGAACTGGCGGTGTCCTGCCGGTGGCCACATGTCGCATGGCCAAGAGCCCCAAGAACGATGTCTATCAGTGGAAGGAGCTCAACATCGAGGAGCCCTTCGATCTTTCCAACACGGCGCGATCCGTCTACGATTATGCAACCTTTGAGCGCGTGAAGGGTGTCTTTCTGGCCTCGGCACGCCGCCTCGATCACACCCTCGACCTGGCCACCGTCTTTCGGCCCATCCACCATGTGCCACCCGAGAGCTTTTCCAACAGCCAACAGCAGCAGCAGCTGCTCTATCCCAATCCCGGCCAGCAGCGGAGTGCAGGAGGAGGGGGTGCCGCTCCAATGTCCAGCAAATTGATCCCAGATGCAGCCACAACCTTTGCCGAAGCGACGGCAGCGAATGTCGCTTAATTGGAACTTCAGTTACGTTCAGGAATAAATGAAGAAAATCAAAAGATAAAAGATAAATAAAATGTCCAACAATCAGAATGAGAAAGGAAAACTCGAAAAATGCGAGCATGAACAACCGATTGCAATAGAATTTCAATTTCAACTTGAATGCTTGCCTATCTTGTTAAATGTTATTATATTCACCTATTTATACTTATAAACACTCAATTTGTTTTATCGGATTCCAATTAATCATTGTAAACATCCACGGAGGTGAACGGTGTGCGATGTTCGTGTCCCCCCTCCTGTGGCGTGTATGTAGTATCTTTTTGAAAAGCGAAAATGTCACCCGAAAATGTAAAATTCCAAGTTCTGTAAAATAAAGTAACAAGCCAAACATGCAAACTTCTCAAATGTTCCCATTAAACAAAAAATACACAAAACCATTATTTGTTTCTCGCAAGGGAAAACTTAAATTCTTTATTTAGAATTTCCAAAAACAAAAAATGTTCCATTTTCTTGAATCAAAGAGTCGCGTGGGGAAGAATTAACTCACAATATATAGAAAAAATATACCATTTTCATATCGTTTTAAAAACAATTAACAGGCATCTGTAACTGCATTAATATTATTTTAAAATATTAACCTTTTTCTGATCGTTGACCCTTCACATTTCTTTTCGGTTGGGCATGTTAATTATTGTGTATATGGGTTTTTTTTGTATTTGGGTTGGAAGATCGCGAAACGATCATCCGGTTTCCAATCTACGCTGGAAAGTTGCATCCGCTTTGGGGGATCCGCCAGCGTTCCCGTGCGATTTAAAATTGTGTATTCATATTTTTTGAATTTGAATTTCTCTCGTCCTGATTTTACATGTTTTTGTTTATGTTTTATGTGTTTGTTTGTTAGCGTTTAACAAATGCATACAGAAATCGAAAAAAGAGTCCAAAAAATGTACGAAATTTACAACATTTACGGCAATATGGTGGGGGAATCGGTTTTCTGTGTTCTGTGTTTTTTTGATTTGTTTTCGGTTTAGTGGGAAAGAAGGTTTAGAGCAGGAGCTAAAGATTGGCTGCTGCGCTGGAGGCCACAAGAAGGTTTGGAAGGTAAGCCACTTGGTGAATACGTGTCTCCTGGGCGGGAGTCGTTGCGTTCATTGCGCCTAAGGCTCCGATTGCGAGTCCTGGTTGGCAAGTTCAAAGGGGAAGCGTGTCGAGAAGTTTGTCCATTGTCGTGGCTCATCCATCTCCTGATGAATGAGCCTCCCTTTGGCGCTCCACTCGTGATGGCCAGTGGCCATTCATGGCCCGCGGCGTTTCGGGAACATCTGCTTCAGTGCCTCGATCTATATCCTCCGCCTCTCCTCATCTCGCTACCGCCTTCTCCATCTCCATCTCCATCTCCCTTTCCATTTCCATTTCCATTTCCATCTGATTCTCAATGTTCCTAGGTCGCATTGTCGCATTTGTTCCCGCATCTGTCGTTGTTCCCGTGTTAGTCCTCTTTGCTTGGTTCCTGCTGCCTACTGATGCTACTCCTTGATGATGACTTCAAAGTTGAGTTTCTTCTGTTGTTGTTGTTTCGTTTGGGTTTGCTTCTTGTTTATCGTTTGTAGTTGTAGTTGCACCTCCGGCCGGATTCTCAATAAGGCTGTGAGAACTGATTCAAGCTGCGTTCGCCCGACTGCAAAATTGGAATGTAATTAGAATGTAAGCAAGGATTCTTTTAAGGGATTTAATTTAATTTTTTTTGTATTTTTTTTCTTGTAGATTAACATCTTAAGATTATACAAAAAAAGTTTTAAGCCAATCGGACAACAACTTTAGAAGTTAGGCCAAAATAAGCATTAATAAAACTATTCTAAAAAAAAACAAGAAAGGAAGCTAGCTTCGGCAAGCCGAAGTTTTAATACCCTTGCAGATTATTCCTATTAATGACTAATTTTCCGGTCGTTCCTATGGCAGCTATATGATATAGTCGTCCGATTTTGAAAAAATTTTATTCGAAATTCACAATTAGATAAAAAATGGCATTTCCAGAAGTAGGAGGTTCTAGGTTCAAAAACACCCAAGATATAATTTTTTTACATTTTTTTTTCCCGGATATTCCTATGGGAGCTATATGATATAGTTGTCCGATCCGGCTCGTTCCGACTTATATACTACCTGCAATAGATATAAGACTTTTGGGAAAGTTGTAGCCCGATAGCTTTAAAACTGAGAGACTAGTTTGCGTAGAAACAGACAGACGGATGGACAGACGTACATGGCTATATCGACTCCCCTATTGATCCTGATCAAGAATATATATACTTTATGGGGTCGGAAACGTCTCCTTCACTGCGTTACAAACTTCTGACCAAAATTATAATACCCTCTGCAAGGGTATACAAATAATTTTTGATTTAGAACAGCTAAAAAAATACTTAAAGTTAAAAAATAAAAAAAAGCTTCCCAGGAGGCAGGTTTTTTCAGTTCTCAAACGAAATGTAAAAGCAGAATGGAAATCCGATAATTTTTGGCGGAGATACAAAGATTATAGTGTTCCAGCAATCGCTTTGCCACCGATATATTAGCCGATAGTATCGGCTAAAGGTTTGAATTGAATTTATCTAACCAGTTTTTATAGAAAAAATCGCAAACTCGCCACTCACCACATTGAAGGCCACATCCTGCGAGAGCAGACCATCCATCTGCGATATCTGCCCAAAGTCCTGCGATAGTTCCGGCTGCTGGGAGAGTGCAAAGCCGCTGGGCTGCGTCATCTGCAGCGAAAGTTGAGCCGGCTGCTGGCTGAATGGAGCTGGAATAGCACTGCCCGTGCTGCTCGCCTGTCCACCTCCTGCTCCTCCAGTTCCTCTTGGCTCGGTTGCTCCAAACGCACGTGATTTTCCCATGGTCTTTTGGGATTTCTTATTATTCCCTGCCAAGGCGCCTGCAGCTCCTCCAGCTCCCGCTCCAGTGATGGCCAATCCCGGCGAGAAATTACCCAACTGCTGCTGCTGCATCGCCCGATTCTGCTTGGCCGCCATTATCGCCTGCTGGTGCTGGTTGTAGAACCGCGGCGGCAGGTTGCTCATGTTCATGAACATGCCCACCGGCACGGGCATGTTGCCCAGGGCCGCCGCCCCGTGCTCGCTGGATATGTAGCCAATGGAGTCGTGGTGCAGCTGGTGGGCAGCCGCCCAGCTGGTGGCATTGGAGGCACTGGGGGCAGGGGCACCGCCGTAGGGACCGCCGTTCATCGCCTGGTGGCCCTGGTGGTGCATCATCTGGCGGCCAGCCTGGCTGCGATCGTAGATGGAACCGGGCACCATCACCTCCTTGGCATCGGCCATCATGGTGGACATGAAGTGGGCGCCCATATTCAGGCTGTTCACCAGCTTCTTGGGCTTCTGGAAGTGTATCAGCGACTCCTTGAGGTTGTTCAGCGAGCCCTCGACCAGCACCTTGCGGTCCTTGTAGAAGTTGAGCAGGTGATTCCACAGCTGCTGCTTGGCCAGCACCTTGGGATTGCCCACAATGATGATGCCGTATTTGGCGCGCGTGAGCGCCACATTCAAGCGTCGCGGATCGTTGAGGAAGCCGATGCCCTGGCGCTCATTGGAGCGCACGCACGACATGATAATGATGTCCTTCTCGCGCCCCTGGAAGGCGTCCACGCTGGCTATCTCGATCTCCTGGTAGAGGCGCGAATGCAGGCTGCCCTGGTACTGCATGTACTGCACCAAATAGGCCCGCTGACCCTCGTAGGGTGTGATAATTCCAATCTGTTCCGGCTTGATGCCGGCCTTCAGGAAACGCGTCGTGATCTTCTCCACATTGGCCGCCTCGGTGCGGTTGAGGAACGAGGTCCCAGAGCCGGCAATCTCCTCCTGGCCCTGCGTCACCAAAAAGAACATGGGTCGCTCCGGCTGCGGCCACGGGAAGTCCAGCTTGAGGCGGCGATCCTCGGCACACACGCCATTCTGCAGCGAGCCCTCGTAGAAGAAGTTGGACGGGAACTGCGAGAGCTCCGGATGCATGCGATACTGCACCTCCAGGCGGAAGGGACGGATGCCCAGGACGACCAGGCGCTCGAACAGACTCTGCGAGAGGCCGGCGCGAGCGGCCTTCTTGCACATCACCACGGGGCCCAGTTGACAGTGGTCGCCCACCAGGATTAGCTGCTTGGCGCCCAGCACCACGGGGACCATGCATTCCGGTTCAGTCGACTGCATCGATTCGTCTATCAGTATCGAGGTGAACTTGATGCGCGACAGCCGACCATCGCCGGCACCCACGCAGGTGCAGCAAATGACATCGGCCGCCTCGAGCAGCTGGTTCTCCGTGCCGCGCTTCAAACTCCGATATCGCTTCTCATCCGCCGAGCTCAGCTCGCCGGTCTCGTCCTTCAGCTGCTGCAGCTTCTTCAGCTCCGAATTGGTCTCCATGTTGCGTATTTGATTGTGCAGCGCCAGAAAGCTCACCGGACTGTCGATGGCCTCGCGACTCTTGGCGCAAACGCGCACCACCTTCAGATTGGTGCGATGTATCTTCTCCGTCAGCTGGTCGACGGCCGTGTTGCTGGGCGCACAGACCAGCACAGTGCCGCCGTGCTGCTTGACCAGCTGGTAGACGATGGTGGCCGAGGTCACCGTCTTCCCGGTGCCCGGTGGTCCCTGGATGAGCGAAAGCGGCCGCTGCAGCGCATGCTTAACGGCATACACCTGGCTGCGATTGAGGTCCGGCAGATGCGGGGCACTGTACAGCTTGGGCTGGGGGCCGCGGAAGAGCACCTCGTCGTTGGCATCCGGACGACCGTGCCCCAGGAGACGCGAGTAAATATAGTTCGACACCGAGTTGCGGTCCATGGCAAAGTTGCGCAAGGCGCGCGTCATGCGATCGAAGGAGGTGCACTTCCAGATGAAGTCCACCGAGAAGTTGCCAGTGCATTTGACGGGCGCATTCGAGGAGGTCTTCAGCTCGAGGCCCACGTCGTCGCCAAAGTTGTCGGGCACCTTGATCACATGGCCGATCTCCGACCAAGGATTGTATAGCTCGCCCACATAGCGCAGGCGCAGCTCGTCGCCGTGCATTAGCTTCATATCCGAGTCCGTTTTGGCCAGCGTAAAGTAGGCAATGGTCTTCTTGTTCAGCCCCACATCCCAGCGCACCTCGATGTTCTCCTGGGTGGCCGACTCCTTCAGCTTCTTGTCATAGTCCGCCTCCAGGCGCACCAGCGGCCCAAAGGTCTTCTCGTACTGATACCCGTCCTCGTAGCGCAGCAGCACCTGGGCGGGCTCCGAGTCGATGCCCGGCTTCTCGAGATCCTGGAACGTCGCCTCGATATTGTCCTTCCACAGCTCCTCCAGCTTGTTGATCTGGGCGGCCGAGATTTGGCGCGCCCTCAGCTGGCCCTGCTCGCTGGGCTGCTTGACCAGCCAGGGCAGGAAGCAGCGGTCCGCAATCAGTGGCTTCCACTGATCCTGGTCCCAGTTCATGTCCTTCAGCGAGTTCTGGGCGGCACAAGGCTGCCGGCAGAGCAGCACCACCACGGAATCCGCCTTGGCGGGTATGAAGCCGAGCACGAAGACATTCCGCACGCCACACGAGTAGCACTCGAGTATGGTCTCGCCCAGCGGGCCCTCGCCATGGAGCGTCACCTCGCGATGCTTGGCCCGCACCAGATGATTGATGATGTGCGAACCGGAGGTGCTGCCGCGGCCATTGCAGAACCATTTGCGGCAATTGTTGCACATGACCACCGTGGCGGGGTCGTGGATGCCGCAGTACTTGCAGGCATGCGGCGGCAGCTCCTTGACATACGAACCGCCGCCCGCCTCATCGTCCTCCTCCTCGAACTGCAGATCGGCCAGGTCGTTGGTGATGCTGGCCAGCCGGGGATGCGACGAGGAGTCGTTGCGTTGACGGGGCTGTCGAGAGAGATGTGATGTAAATGATCTGGATGCTGGATGCTTAGCTTAGCTTACCTGCAGCTCCAGCTGATCGTTCTGCGTCTGACTCTGCGATGTGGAGGGCATGGTGAAGTCGCGGTAGTCGTACTGCGTCGGCTGCGTGTCCGCCCCGGGCAGCAGCTCGTTGTCGTCCATGTCCAGGAAGGAGAGCGCCGAGCTGGGCGCGTACGTGTCCACGCTCATGGCGCCGCTGGTGCCTCCTCCTCGCTTTCGCAGCCAAGCTTGTTGATTTTGAGCTGCTCCTGGGGGTTAGTTAGTTCGATGGTTAGCTTGGCCATATGCTTGATCACTTCCCGGGCGGCAAACTCACCTGCAATCCCCGCGAGGAGCACACGATTCCGAATTCACCTGGCGGAGGAGCGTGGCCGCGATGGTAATGGTGCGACACTATCGTTTTGGCGCCTTCCCTTCGTGGCGCGGCCCGTGTGTGCTGTGAATCGTTTGGGTTCGAGCGTTCCGCGTTCGGGAAACGCACGTAGGAGAGAAAAAAGTAAGGAATTGTCGCTTGTTTCAACAAAATTTGCCCGGCCTGCCGCAGTGTGTCGGCGATAAGAAATGCACTATTTATGCCCCTTATATTTACTCACAGCTGCGAAGATACGGTCTCACTCGACCACTTAGCCGTGGCGGTCACCCAATATTTTGACGGGGTAGCGAGTACACACACCTATCGATGGATTGCGGGCCGCACAGTGGGGCAAAACCGTTGAATTGCTAAATTGTCGAGTTTCGGTTGGTTCTTTGTTTCCTACTAGGGAAAAATAGGAAAAAATACATTTTCACATAAAAATAAATACTCACTTTTGCCGTAACAATAGAAATAATAGTCCAAATATGGAATGTCATACCTCGTTGAAATTCCTACAAAATTAGCTATCGAATAGCATTTAAGTCTGGTGATACTTTTCATACTTTTGTCCAAAGTTTTAGTGCTCAATTTCCGGCCTAAAAAGGCGTTTTTTGTCCAAAACAAAGCCAAAAATTGTCGAAATATGGAGTGCCGTACCTCGTTGAGCTCGTTATTTAATTCCCAATCGATCGGCATTTAAACCTGGAAATTTTAAAATTTTGCCATTTTTCGCAAAATATAATGATGGTACCCCTTATCAAAAAAGTGAAAATTGGGCCCAAAGTTAATTTTTTTAAATTCGACGGAAAGTGCACTGATATTAATTATTAGGTTGTTAGCTGCTCAAAACAGTACGCCTTTTTGATTTGGGACCATTTTTGTCCAAGTTGCAGCAAAAAATCGATTAGGACAAATGTCAAATTTGTACCAAAAATCAACATCCCGATTTTCCACCCAAAAATAATTAGTATTTTGGTCACAAAAATGGAAATAATGATCCAAATATGGAGTGTCCTACCTCGTTGAACTCGTTATTAAATTCCCAATCGATTGGCATTTAAACCTGGAAATTTTTAGATTTAGCCATTTTTCGCAAAAAATCATGATGTTACCCCTTATCAAAAATGTGAAAATTGGGCCAAAAGTTAATATTTTTAAATTCGACGGAAAGTGCACTGATATTAATTATTATGTTGTTAGCTGCTCAAAACAGTACACATTTTTGATTTGGGACCATTTTTGACGAAGTTACAGCAAAAAATCGATTAAGAAAAATTTCAAATTTGTTCCAAAAATCAAAATCCTGATTTTCCACCCAAAAAAATAGTATTTTGTTCACAAAAATGGAAATAATATATGGAGTGTCCTACCTCGTTGAGCTCGTTATTTAATTCCCAATCGATCGGCATTTAAATTTTAAAATTTTAAATTTTTGTCATTTTTTGCTAAAAATAATGATGGTACCCCCTTATCAAAAATGTGAAAATTTGGTTTAAAATGAATTTTTCTAAATCTGTCAGAAAGTGCCAGGGATCGATTTATTAGTTTGTTAGCTGTTTAAAACAGTACGTGAATTTAATTTTGGAATATTTTTGTCCAAGTTACAGCAAAAACACCATTAAAATAATCATATTTTTACAAAAAACCCAAAAAAATTTTAAAATTTGAACATTTTTTATTTTTTATATCTTTTGTTTTGTTTCTGTTCACTTACAAAAAACTACATATATGAAGGCAATAAATAATGCTAGAAGAAAGGAAAAAAAAAGTAAATGGCAGATTATGGCACTCCATAAAATTAACTTGAGTTTATAAACCAGAAATAAATTCTTGTGATAACTTGGGTAAGACGAACCATTCCATTCCTCTTTGTGATTTTTCATTATAAAATGGAAAAAGTTTGAAATTATTATATTCAACCTGAAAAATACAACAATGTATTGAAATGTTTGTAAGTTATTTGTTTCGTTCAGCTTACTTTTTCTGCAAGGCATTTCAACACACAGATTTCGGTTTTATTCACTATAAAATGTATAGTAATATAGGTTGAATTCCAGTAACTAAAAGTGGAAATTTTAAATATATTTGATATTAGAGTTCAAATAGCCAACAAACCTTTTTTACAGAAGAGCAGTATACGGTATAAATTTACTTGTGCTTCGGTCGAGACTCTGGATCGGTTTGAAAGTGCTGGTGATGTGAAAAGATTTCCTTACTTAAATTGAATACATTAACATACATAAATGTGTACGTTTGAATGGATGTGCATATTTTTATCAAATTTCGGCAGCGAAATCAACCCAAAAATGCGCATACAGCATTTTAGATATGCACTGGGAACTTAAATCTGTGAACATTTTGGATTGAAACTAAAATGAAACTAAATCGAAACTTTGTTAGTGGGTATATTTATTTATTTATAATTTATTTCAGAATTGTTTTAGATTGCTTTTACACATTTTTTTTCTATAACCAAAAAGCGAATAAAATATGTAAGTTTGTTTATAAGGCTGTGTAGCATGTCGGAATCGCATATTATTATTATTTATTTATTTATTTTATCAATTACACTTAAAGTATATGTCTTGGACGGATTAGTACTATGTTACGATAAAATTGATAATCATGAGAAAGTATTGTGTGATCATCCTTTCAAAAAGGCATCAATCCAATTAGGGCCCCCTATATAATCGATCTGTAATTTGCAATCTGTGATCTGGTGTCGTTTAATTAGGATACCTGTATCCGATTCCAATATTTATGTATCAGGAAGACGTTGCGTTTGGGAATACTATTCTGTAGTAATACTTTCATTTCGAACCTGCGTTTATATTTCAAAAGTATAGATCCTCGAACCTGTTCAAAATCGTGTGCATGTGGCAGTTTGATCTCTGTATATCATACATATATACATTTGTAACTAGAAACAAAATAGGATACCTAATTTCGACGATAGCTTGAAAGGTATTATTATTTAAGTAATCAAAGAGGATACGAATGCTAGGATGCCTCGTGTTGTGACTGCTCATACAAATTTCCTATAAAAAAAAAGATCATCGGCAGCCTAACATCTAAAGAACACTTTTAACTAAAACTACAACGTTCACATTCACCATCTTGTAAATTATCTATCTTTCTTTCTTTAGAACATCTTGGATTAAATGCGAAATCTCAGTTGGGAATTACCACTTGAGAAAATTTGGAATTTAAGAGATTATGATGCTTCAACATCATCAAGTTTTCGTTTTTCGTTTATAGTGGCTTACTTTGTCAGGCAATTGTAATTGGCACGTTTGTTAATTATTGTAAGGTTATGTACTCAAATGACCCATTAATGCGAATTAAATATAAGGTTCGATCCGATCCGCCTTCCATCCTCGCATCATCGCGATGAGAACGGGAATGGGAATGAGAATGGTGGCGGAACACGGGTCTGCAATATATAAGTGGAGTTTTTGTGTTCGAAAACCCCTATTTTCAAGGGACTCTTCTACCACTTGCGCGGCGGCAAGGGCATCTCCTTCTCGGCGTGGTAGACCCTTCGATGGGTCTCCACATATTCACTCTGCGTTTGGGTCTGGGCCAGGATTCGCTCGTCGCTCCTGGCAGCCCTCAAAGCCAGCTGATTCGACGGCAGGGGCTGAAAATATGTAGTGTAATATAATAATAATAAGATATAATAATAATATAATATATAACATAATATATAATATGTGAAACGACTATCAGATGACCGTTACTAAGCTGAAGGTAGTGCGAGGGAGATGAAGTTATGCAAGTAGTGAATCAACTGCTTGCACTGCTTATTCTCATTGCATTCCTTAATTTGCTCATAACTTTTTAATGAATGGTCAGATTTGAGAAATTTCTTTTACATTTCGAAAGGTGTTATAAATGCAACCGCATGGAATTAACACCTTTACAAAACGTTCAAAGAGTAACGGATATGGAACCCACCCATAATATATGCCTTCATTATATATCTGAAACGACTATCAGATGACCGTTACTAAGCCAAAGGTAGTGCGAGGGAGATGAAGTTATGCAAGTAGTAAATCAACTGCTTGCACTGCTTATTCTCATTGCACTCCTTAATTTGCTCATAACTTTTTAATGAATGGTCAGATTTGAAAAATTTCTTTTACATTTCGAAAGGTGTTATAAATACAACCGTAACGGATATAGAACCCACCTGTCTCGCCTGTCGCCTTATGCGAGGAGTGCCCTCCGGGGAGGAGACCTCGCCCTCCACCTCCACCTCCAGCTCGTCGGGGGCGGTCCAGTGCTCGGTGAACTCGCTGGCGGATCGGGCCAGCGAGGGATGGCTGAGGGAGCGATGGAAGGAGCGCCGGTCGTCGTCGTCGTAGTACTGCATCCGGTAGTAGCTGCTCGCGTCGCTCACATTGTCCGGATGGGCGTCCATCTGGGGGCGACCGAAGTCCACCGTTACCTCGGACATGGAACGGAAGTCGTTGTGGTCGGTCTGGTAGGAGGTGCGCGAACTCCGCCGCGATCGCTGTAGGTTGAAGGGTCCTCCCCCACCTGGACCGCCAGTGCCCGGGGTTCCCGGTCCTCCATGCACCAGGATCATCCCGGGATCGTTGCGTATGGTCCTCACACTCGATCCACCATCGCTGTCGTACTCATAGAGGGTGGGCAGGGAACTGCGACGCGATCTGGTGTCCCAGGGCTGCGGCGATTGCTTCTTGCCCCTGCCCTTGGGCAGGCCCCTCAGCTCCACATCGGGATCATCGTCGCTGGGCGGGGCCAGGATCCTGATGATCACGTCCCAGGTCTGCGGCTCGAAGACGTGCTCATACCGGGTGTCCTGGCGGATGCGCTCGAAATCCTCGCGCACCACCGCCTCGGTGAGCATGGTGCGCAGCGAGGACTGCGTCGTGATGATCTCCTTCCACTTGGCCCGGTCGTCGTAGCTCAGTTGCAGCTGATTGCTGGTGTGCACCGAACTGACATCGTCGCGTATGTGGGTCCCCACCTCCGACATCTCGGGCTCCTCCAGGATCCGGATGAGCACATCCCAGTTGGGCACGTCCTTGTCCTGCGGCGGCACCTCGATGGGCTTCATATTGCCCACCAGCTCGGGGCTGGTCAGCTTCAGCTTGTTGTCATGGATCTGCGGTGGCATCGGCGGCAGACTCAGCTCACTGCGCTCCATTTTCGGGGTGAGCGTCAGCCCCGAGGCACTGGAGATGTCCGAGAAGTTCTCCCACAGCTGCTGCTCCCGATCGCTGGGATAGTTCCGCACACGCACATCGAACTTGGGATCCGGGACGACCTGGGGAGGCGGCGGCGGAGGCAGCGGCGCCCTGGGCTTGCTCTTGTACTCCGTCACCCGGCGCTTGTGACTCTCGATGTCCTCGATGGTCTTCTTCTCGGTCACCGTGCGCAAGTAGACATCGTCGACGGTGTGCGAGGTCACCAGCGGTGGCGCAATGGGCGGTGCCGGGGTCACCACCTCGTCCTCATAGTAATGCATGGTGTCCACCATTGTGTCGGGAACCTCGGAGGACAGATCGGTGATCTCGCTGGGCGCCCGACCGTCGGTGTAGTCCGACCAGGTCTCCGGACGACCGTCGACCACCTCGTGATGGGTGCGTGTGTACACAGAGAACTTGGGCTCGATCGGGGTCACCAGGGGGGCCACCATCTGGGGAGCCGGATGCAGCTCCGGCACATAGGTGAACTGCGAGTGCATCGTCTCCACTTGGGGCGGCATCGAGTCCATCGTGAGGACACTCTCCCGATCCTCGTAGGCCTCCATAATGGTCGACAGGTTGTTGCGATCCGGTCGCAAGGTGGCCACGCTTTCCGTGTCCGAGGTCACCGGCGATGGCGGCGGTGGCGGTGACTTCTTCACCCTCACCTGGACATCGAACTTGGGCGAATCGACGACGGCCCCGATGGCCACAGCCTCCTGCAGGGGAATCGAGTGACGGGTCATCGAGGAGCTACTGATCACCGCATTCGCCGAGGACATCTCCTGGGCGGGAGCATAGTGGTCACTGTAGATGCTCGACGTCTCGTGGACGAAGGCCCGGTTCTCGAAGCTGCCCGCCGAACTGAAGGGCAGCGATCGCGTGTCGATCTCCTCGATCTCCGAGTGCGATTCGCTGGGGTAATCGGAGGGTATGAGGGCTCCCTCGCTGCTCGCCGACGAACTGTAGACCGCCTGGAGGGCGGCATGGGCACGTGGGATCTTGACGCCCTCGAAGGCACTGATGTTGCCCACACTGCTGCCGCTCAGCTTGGTGATCTCCGAGCCACTGCCCATGCTCATGGGCAGGCGACGCACCACCGGAATGCTGCGACTGCGCAGACAGTAGTAGGAGACCGCCAGGCCGAGGAGGAGCAGGGTGAGGAACATGATGGCGCAGATGATCATCAGGATCTGGATGCTCTTCAGCGGCGGCTGCAGCACGGAGCTGGTGGCAATGGGGTTCAGGCTGGGAATTCGGGGGTATCTCGGTTAGTTGGGTATGGGTTTTCCATAGGGCGGATACTCACATGGGCGCGGGAAGGGCGGGTGGCAGCGAGGGAACCGGCGGTGGATAGCGGCAGACTATCGTGATGATCTCGTCGCCATCCATCTCCAGGTTGGCGTGGAACCGAACGATGATGTTGTTGGTGAACACACGGGTGGGGTTCTGGGGGAGATTAATTAGGAATTAAGATGAGAACTAGAGCCCTGCATGGGTATACAAAATGGGTTATTTGGGTACCCAAACCAAATTTCAGGTCAAGTAGGTCAGGCTTTATTTTAAAATGTCGTTTTGGGTCGTTTGGGTTTGGGTAAAATTTTACCCATTTACCCAAATACCCAAACCCAAACGACCCAAGTCAAATGGGTTTCAAGTAGATCAGTTCGGGTTTAAGGTTACCCAAATAACTTTTATAAAAAATCCATTTTTAAATTAGACCATGATCAGAGTTTTCACAGGTCATCGATCCGTCGCGAATTCTTAAGGCCAAGATGGTTATTTGTGTATAATATTTAAAATTAAAGGATACGATATATTGAAATTTGTTTCAAATTCTTCCGCCCATGCGAATTCGTGTGGTCTATAAATATTACAAATGTATGATCCACAAAAACATATTCTCTGGTTCTAAAGAATTCGCGGTTTTTGAAAAATCAATATAGAATATATCATTAGGTTTCTTTAGTTAAATTATGTATGATCCAGACAAATAAATCCTCTTGTTCCTAAGAATTCGCGGTCTTTGAAAAATCGATATATGATAGAATATATCATTAGGTTTCTTTAGTTAAGTTATGTATGATCCACACAAATATATCCTCTTAGTCCTAAGAACTCGCGGTTTTTGAAGAATCAATAATTATAGAACTTATCCCCCATCTTGTGGGATCCCATGGCTCACCTGTATGGTGCCGCATCCCTTCAGCGGCAACTCGAGTCGGTAGCTGAGAGCTCCCTTTCCACTCACGCGACAGGCGCTGCTGCGATCGTAGTCCGCCTGGATGATGCCATGGAAGGGATCGTTGAACTTGAGGTCAACCTGTGGGATAGGGGAACCCGAACCCGGGGGTCAACTTATGGCTCTTTCAAGAGGGATAATCCCTGGATTACCTGCATGGATCCTGCGGCGCAGTTGAGAGCGGCCTTCGTTCGGTTGAGGAATATCAGCGGACTGATGTCGTCCAGTTTGGTCACCTATAAAGAGAAAAGAATATATATAAATATTTGCTTTAAACTAAACCTTACCCATTGGTACCCCCCAATATACATGGTAATCTACCCATGAACCTAGAGACACTTCACCGCAAACTAGGTGCATTTTCAGTGGGAACTTTTAGTCACGCTCGTGCTCCATTTCGGGTGGAAACAATGGAAAACCTGCGATTTTCCCTAGGATCTGTGCAACTGGCATTGTTGATTCGAAGGCACTTCCACTTCGGAAGCAGAGTTACAGTTACTGATATAACACTAGCTTACAAAATGAAAAGATGCAAATGGAGCAGACAAACGCATCTGTAATGTGCAATTTGAGGTTTCAGCTGCTCTTCCGCATTAAAATAAAGTCTATTATTAGGCTAGCTTTGAGCTAGAAAAGTAAATAAATACAAAATAAATTAAACTGGCGTTGAGCTAGAAAACTAAATAATTAAAAACTAAAGTAAATTAATTAACTATCTTTAATTGGGAAAAATGAAAAACGAAAAATAAATAAAAAAAAATTGGGCTAGAAAACTAAATAAATTAAAAATAAAGTAAATTAATTAACTATCTTTAAGTTGGAAAAATGAATAAAATAAATAAATTTAACTAGCTTTGAAAAATAAATTAATAAAACTAAATTAGGTTTTAGGTAAATTATAAATAAATTAAACAATTAAAATAAATAAATTGAAATAGATTTGAGGTAAAAAAATAAATAAATAAAAAATTATTTAAACTGACGTTGAGCTAGAAAACTAAATAATGAAAAAAATAAATAAATTTAACTAGCTTTGAAAAATAAATAAATAAAAATTAAATATATAAATAAAAATAAATTAGCTTTGAGCTAAATTATAAATAAATGAACAAATTAAAATGAACAAATTAGCTTTGAGGTAGAAAAATAGATAAACGAAAAATAAATATTAAATATTATCCGAAACTGGTTCAATGGAGGACCAACTCAAGATGATTGCAATAAAGTTAATTAGGTAAATTAACCAAATTAAACCGAGGACTCACCTTGCCATCGAGAGTTGCCTCCTCGGGCAGTCCATTGGTGGTGTAGTTGCCGCTGTCGCCGTGCTGCACATAATTCGACTGGGCCGCCGTCTGTCCGCCGAGGAGGAGGAGGATCGGGATCAGGATCGGGATCAGGAGAACCCGCTGTCCTCTTTTGGCCAAAATCGGCCCTTGGTCCGGGTTCATTTCGCTTGGCAGTTCCTTGGTTATTTGGGCTAAGGAAATCAAAGAAATAATAATAAAATAACAATAAAATAATTCTGAAGCTCATTTATGTCCAATATTTTGCATCATATATTTTATATATATATTTTTATTTTTATATAATATCCCAAATTTAATTTAATTTTTATTCTGCCTATATTACCAACATGGCGTATGAGTAATAAACCCTTATATGGTCCTGTATGTTTCGGGAAAAAGAGACATAAAGCGTTAGGTAACTTGATAGTTTTGATGAAATATTTGCCAGACATATGTTTATTTTTGAAACATTTCCTTTGCGGTTTTTCGCCTATCTCTCAACCGCCTCAAACAAAAATATCAGACCATAAATCAGTTTGTAAGTTATAGCTATTCAAAAATGTACCGTTTACCGTTTAGTTGAACCGTCATCCCAGTCCTCTAAACTAAACTACATACTACTACATACATATGTATGTACCTCGCCCATTGTATATTTACTTTTGGCGGCCTTCTGTCAACGACCTTCGCCCCAAATATCTGAGATACAAAGATACAGATACAGAGATACATATGTAAGTATATGTGATTCATGTGGAGCTCAGCTTGGCTAGGAAAAAAAAACAGAACCCATTTTTGCAAGCGTCTTTCGCTGGGATCTCAGTATCTCTCAAAAGTATCTCTTTTTTGGGGTTTTGCTTCCCCTTTGAATAAGGCTTTTGATTGGCAGATGTTCAGTGCTCAAGATTGATGGGTCAGCCAACTCGAATTTAAACTGTCAGCCGCAAACTACACAAGTTTGTTTCAGCAAAGTAAAGAAAAAAGAGAGAATTAACAAAATATAATATTTATTTTTTTTTTTAATTATTTTTTTTTTTTTTAATTTATTTCCTTACTTATTTATTTTTTTTTTTGAAAAGAAACCAATCCACTTACACTTATTGCATAAAAGCCTCTTGGCACACGCAATACTCGCAAAGAAAAGCAATTCGATTCGAAGTAAAAATCCGATGTAGAAGTTGAGACCAGACCAAGTAGACCAATATAGCCAGACGCCTACGACAATTTGGCCATATTTGTCAAGCACTCGCCTTGACGCGGATCCACCAACTGCATTGCGACAAAGCAGAAGCAGAAAAGCAGAAGCAAAAGCAAAAGCGGGCAAAAAGCAAAGCAAAAGCAAAGCCAGTTAAAGCCGATCCAAGACAACGGCAAAAAGTATAGCCGCCACTTGGCTAAAACTCTACTCGATATAAGCTTACCATTTTTTGCAAGAACGGGTTTTTCAGCCAGCCAGCCAACCAACACACAGATTCAGTTTCAGATACAGATACAGATACAAACTCAGATACAGATACTTAGAGGCACGTAGGAGCGAATTTTAGCCCTGGCAAGGTAACTTTATGGCTTTCCAGTGCACCTGGGCCGAAATCCTGTTGCCGCTGCTCGATTTCTCGATTTCTGCACTCGAAAATATGTACTTGTCAAGGTTGTTGTCACATTTCAATAGACAAATAGACAAATCGACAAACCCCCTTATCACTGGCATTAGCTGACTCACCGAAAAGAACTTGTTTGTTGGTTTTGGTTTTGGTTTCACCGGAAACTGGCTATATGCTATATAGACCGCTTCGATCGGAACTTGACGCATTATTGCTAAACTCTGATCTTTAAAACGCTGCCTGGAATACTATGAGTATAGTGAACAGTTTGAAAAGATCATTCAATTATCTTTTCCAATGAAAATATTCTAAGGTCCTATGACGGATGTTGAGTCAGTTGTAAAAAATGCAATGAGTCAGTCGGATGTGCCTTAGGTTTTATTTATTTACCTGAGAAAAGTGTGTGCCAAATAATCAGCAATCTTTAAATGTAAACGCTAAGTCTTAAATAGAGGCTCAAATAAATTTAAAAAATATTTGTAATATTTATAATAAATAAAATATAATATTTTAGTAATATATATTTGAATTAAAATATTATTTTTTTACTATATACCTACAATACTTTATTTACTTTTTAAAATATTACAAATATTATTTGTAAGTGATATAATATAACAGAAAAAAAGTTTCTTTATTTTTATGTAACTTTTCTAATTTTCCAATTGCAGCCGAAAATCATAGAAAGTCTGATTTTATTTTTGGAGTACCTGGGGTCTCGCGAAAATTCGCAATTAATTGGATTAGTGTTCTTTCTCATGTAAGAGAATTTTGGCGCACACATCTAAAATACACATGTACTTAGGTATGTATGTAAGTATCTTTTGTATGCAGCTTCACAGGCGCAGTCACACACCAACACTGTCTCAGCAAAAGGTATCTATAGATAGGTTTGCTTTGTCGCTCGGAAAAACTGGTATTTTAACTGGCTGCTCGCTCCGGGTCTCAAATACTCCGCAACAAAACACAGCACAACACTCCACTCCCCGTCCCATCTGATCCGAGCTATGGTTTAATGATTACGCGACGACTGAGAGTTGCCAAGGTATGAGTGCCAGTTAAAATACAACTGCACTGGGAGAAATATGTAGATATCTCTTGTATTGTATTATTTAAACAGAATTTATTGGGAAGTATATTTTAAGTATATATAAATAATCTAAATATATTTGAAAGAAAAACAAAAAACTTAAAGATATTTTGAAGAATTGCATTTGGTTCTTGTAGAATTCGTGAGGCAAATACCCATTAAGACTGAACTTTTGGTTGTTGTAGAATTCTATTAGGACTAAGCTTTCGTTGTTTGGTAGGCTTATATATATTAGGACCGAACCTTTGGTTGTTGTAGAATTCAGGAGGCTAGGAGGAGAATTACATGATTCAAGATTATACCATTCTCTAGTACCGAAGTACAGTAAAGATTTAAATTGTTTCTTTCGGTGTACGTCGGGTATGTATCGCGAACTCGGGCTGCGCATGCGCCGTGCGCTTATTAAGCTGTCTCCCTCTCTTTCTACTCTTCTCGCTCCCTCTCGCTCCCCCCAAAGGCAAGCTTGCCTCATCGGCATGCGTAAGCTTCGGAGACAGTGTTCAGTTTTCAGCGTTCAGTGCTCAAGCTCTGGAAAACAACAGCTTCTATGGCGGCGTTTCGACAGCATTCCAACTGGGCGATACCCACGCATTAACCATGAATACCTATACCTATACCTACACCTCTATATGTAACTATGCACGTACAATCAGTTCTGGGGATCTACTTAGGATGGGTACCCTTTGTATATTCTTGTCTTACACAAGATCGAAATAAGTAAGGTACAATAATATTGTATTAATATTTTTTTGTTATAATCGTAATTAAGCTACACTATAAATATTATATTATATAATATAATATATGTAATACAAACCCTTCTAACCGACTTGTATTTCATTTTCTGAAATGTACTGAAACATTCCCATGGGAATTGTATATATGAAAGCTAAGTTATGAGCTATTACCCCAGAAATCCCGAAAAAATATGATTGTTCATGAGTTTAAAGTGGTGAGATTACCAAGATAATGCAAAGTGCATTGGGCCTACCAAAATAATCAATTCAATAGGAACTTAAGGCAATGGGAAAGCATCTATCCACAAAAGGCAGACGTCACGATGGAGATAACAATTAAATTTGATGAAATCATCAAGGCGATGAGAACTCTCCACTCCGAAACTCTGCCACACTTCCGCACACGAAATCAGATACAATTGAGTGAAACTTTCTCGGCTTCTCGGATCAGAATAAAAAGCAATTTATTCTGACGGGGGATTACTGTACCCCTTTTTTTTACGAGTATTGTTTTGTGTTTTTTGTGGGCGAAAGCCAAAGATTCGTTTGGTTCTTTTGTGAATGGACGAATGCTATTGGAAATATTGGAAACAGGGCGCCATTGTCCACTTGACCGCACAATTTTCTTTATCCGCAATTTTTTTGTTCTATTGGTTTAGTAAGGCGAGACATTCTGGAATACCTCGATGATTTCAATTTAATATTCTGGTTATTAGATCTCCTGAAAAAGTGTCACACCTCTAATTCAGTCAATGCCATTTGAATGCATCACACATTTTAGTTTCTGTGCAGTGTCTTTAGTTTTTTTTTACTATTAGCACAGTTGCATGTATGAACATTTATTAACCCACTTGGTGTTGAATTAAAAACTCAAACAAACGCATATTTTTTTGTAACTTTTGTGTAATCAGTTTGTAGTTTTAATAGGTCATCATTGTTAAACCAATTAATTTACACTTATTATTTTCGATTTCAGTCAGTTGTTTTGCTTTTGCATCCTTACCAATTTATTTGCACTAGAATTTGGAATTTTAGAGCCCCAGATGCCTAAATCAATACATATACAAAATATGAATGCAACTTAAAAAAAACACTATACACTAAAAAAAAATACAAATTTCTGTCACAGAGGATCACAAAAGTTGTTTGTAAATTAGCCACGCGAAGAGGAAGAGCTTTAGCAAGTGAGTTACGGGAAATAGTTATACAAATAGTTATACAAAATAGTTATAGAAAGCAAACAAACAAAAAGGTTTTAGGTTAAGGTTTATATACTTTTTCCGTTTGAGTCGCGATTCCGACGTCTGGTTTTGTTTAAATCCAAATTTGAATAAATGCCGATATTTTTGTGTGTGTTTTTCTTTTTTTTTAACTGATTTTTTTGTGATCTGAGACCAGACTTGTCTCTAACACTGGTCCGTGCCCGAACGCGCTCTAGTGGATTACTCGCTGGCGACTGTTTTGGCCGCTCGCCAATCTGGAAAGCTGGCCCCACACACTGGGTACTGGTTACTGAGTACTGAGTCGGCCTTCTCGATTCGAGCTCGTCTCGTCCCACAGCTTTTGAGCCAAGTTGAGTTTTGAAGCTGCGGCTGGGTCTCTGCTCTGCTCAGGGCACTTATCAATACGTTGGTCTCCCCAGAGGTGATAACCTGGCTACAACAGTGAATATTGTATTTATATTTCAACAACTCCAAGAACAGAAGTATTTACGAATTTATGTAGTTTTTTTAGATTTTAATGCCAATTCGTAGTTGTTATCTTAGCTACTTGCCGTTTTTTGGGCGACTTTTATAGATTTGTGTAGATTAATTACTAGATGTCGGATTATATGCGAATTTTATTTTAAATCCTATTTTAAGCGATCTCCTATTAGTTATAAATTTGTTTTATAAAACCAAAGATAGATTGTGATGGGGATATAAATATGATTTAAATTTAATAACTGTAATTTTAATTTTTTTTAATCTTCATACATATATTTTTTAAATTTTATTTGATTTTTGAATTTTTATTTATATTATTTTCATTTCCATGTGCAGCTGCGTTTTGGCTAATAAAATTCTACAGGGCCCAGCACTGGGTAATAGCCATATTTCCCGTCTCGTTCTTTCTCGTGCAGTCGTCTAACGTAATTTCAGCTCGGGTTTCGTTTTAAGCCGCCTCGCTCACCTTTGCTGGCTCACCTGGCTCACCTGGCTCAGCGATGCAAGACGAGAGCTCACTTGTCACTTGGGTTTGGGATTGTGTTTGGGTTTGGAACCCCAAAAGAGCGCCCTGCTGCCAAAACCTGTTGCGTACAGTGAACGAATTTCTTTTGCTCTTGGCAAACAAGCAAATATTGGTAATTGTTATTAATATTGGTTAAGCAATGGTTTTTTCCATTTAAAAAAAAAATTCTAAATAAATGTAGTGATTTACATACGAAAATATATTTTCGTTGATACGCTGATAAAGGTGGATATATTTTCTCAAAGTGTACCAACGATCCCCACTCTCTCGAGCTCCCCACCAATTCTCTTTGCCGAGCTTTCCTTAACCACTTTTGTGGATTTTAAGCTTGGATTGCGTTACTAGTAGTGAGCTCCACAAATTTTATATATTAGAATAAAATTATATTTATAAAAAAGAAACTATTAGAAAAGGTTGTATACAAATTAAGATTTAAAATCTATATGTGCATTCAAAATCTAAAAGACGCAGAAATAAAATTATTTGTATAAAAAATCGCATTAGCCAAAAAAATGGCCAAGATAGGACACTCCATATTTGGATCATTATTAACATTTTTATGACCAAAATACTATTTTTTTGGGTGGAAAATGAGGATTTTGATTTTTGGTACCAATTTGGAATTTTTCTTAATCGATTTTTAGCTGTAACTTGGACAAAAATGGTCCCAAATCAAAAAGGCGTACTGTTTTAAGCAGCTTACAACCTAATAATTAATATTAGTGCACTTTCCGTCTGATTTAAAAAATTTAATTTTGGACCAAATTTTCACTTTTTTGATAAGGGGTACCATCATCATTTTTTGCGAAAAATGGTAAAATTTAAAAATTTCCAGGTTTAAATGCCAATCGATTGGGAATTTAATAACGAGTTCAACAAGGTAGGACACTCCATATTTGGATCATTATTTCCTGTGTTTTGGCAGAAAAACTGATATTTTAGGGTGGAAAATATGGATTCAAATTTTAGACAAAAATAAACGCTTTTAGACTAAATATTTAATTAAGGGACATACCTGTGGAGGATCTACATGCACTGCATCTTGGAGTCCAGTTCCATCCAGACGACATCCCAATACAGGAATCTGCTGACGTCACTTTACAACCATCAACACCCACATCAACTTCCGGTCAACTGAATTATCAGCTACCATAGCACCTAGGTCGTAAATTTCTAGCTAGAAGTAGTTGGGAATTATAAGTACCCACTGCGGGGAACACTTTGCAATTGTCATTATCAATGACGTGGCCCATTGTTAATTAAATTAATTTTACATTTACATTAAAAATACTTAATTCAATAAATAAATACTTAATTATGGGTGATATCTGGAGAGGATCTGGATGCACTGCATCTTGGAATCCAGTTCCATCCATATGACATCCCAATATATGAATCTCTCACTTCACAACACACACACCAACTTTCGGTCCACTGATTTATCGGCTACCATAGCACCTAGGTCGTAAATTTCTAGCTAGAAGTAGTTGGGAATTATAAGTACTCACTGCGGGGATCAACTTTTAAATTGTCATTATCGATGACGTGGCCCTTTGTAAATTTAATTAATTTTACATTTACATTAAAAATAATGTAATAAATAAATACCCAATTAGAGTAACTTGGAAAAAAATCCTCCAAAAAATCCTCGACAATTTTTTTTTTAACTTGTCTCGACAATTTTTTTTTTTTGCTAAAATACGAAATTCGATTTTTTTAACTCGTCTTTGAACAAAAATATTCGAATTTCATTTCATACTTTTTGAATTCAAGGAATCTCGATCACAAAGATTCGTTATAAATGTAGGGCTGCTATATGTGCTTTCTATCTCCTTCACGATACATCATATTTCCCAGACTATAAACAATTGTGTGTTTTTGATAAATATATAGATTTATAAACAGAATAAATAAGATGAAGGAGGGCCGTTAGGACGCTCTCCTCGGAGATAACGAGAGATTTGTTTTTGGTGTGTTGGTGTTGGAAATGGGATGGACATCCATCCATCCATCTGATCTACCAGTCATCTTCGACATCCTTGGAGATCTCAAGGCGGAAGGAGGTTTTGAAGTTTTGCAGCTTGCGTCGGCAGTTTCTGCTAAGCGGATTATTCCGAAGATCAACGAGGGCCAAAGACTCACTGGCTATAGCCTCATCCGTATCAATTTCTAAAATATAAGTTAAGATATCGTATTAAACTAAAATAGTATATGGTAGTATATTATTTTGTCTTGTATTACCCAATATGGCATTGTCCTGGGCATCTAGACTGGCGAGACTCTCAAGCTTAAAGACTACTTGGGGTAGGACGATGAACGAGTTGTTGGAGATATTCAGCTTGGTCAACGCAGTCAAGCTGGCGAACTCCTCTGGCAGCCTCGAAAGTTTGTTGTGTGAGAGATTAAGATCTGTAAGATGGGTAACCATTTGTTTTTGGACGGGTTTTTATAGAGTAGTCTAGATGGGGGAGACAGGAGACAGGAGACCCACCTGTGATGGTGCTGAACTTTTGGGAGAACTTGGGTGAAACGCTTTTGAGAACATTGCCACTGAGATTGCAGGTCACCAACACTGTGTTTCGCATTAGGTGATAGACTGCATCGGGTATCTGCATCAGTTCGCAGCTTGAAAGATCTAAAAAATAATAAAATATCAGTTATGAATCCAAAAGTATTCAATAAAATAGTTGATGATCGAAAAACGAAGCCAGCTGTGAAATAGCTTTTTCCTATCAAAAAGCTTCCAAAAGATTATTCCACATTTCAATGGGGAAGAAATGTATACAATACATATACCTCTAGAAGAACCCAATTTTAAGCAACTCTTACCTAAATGAGCACTTTCGTTGGCATTTTCACAACGCTCAATCACCTTCACCACCAAGTGCGCCATCACAACACCAGGTTTACGGGAACCTTCCTTATCAACGTAGCTCTACCTATACCATATATGTAACTCCCCCTTTGTTTCCTCGATCTTTACGCTAGCCCACTGAGCACGTGAATGGAACGGCCTAAATATAAATACGGCATTTCCCCATCTGCGCACGCAACTTATTATGCGAAGAGAGCCGCTCTTTATTCTCTATATCTCTATATAATATAAGTGAGTCACCGCCGATCGCAAAAGCTTTTTCGGATATTCAGTATAAGAGCAGGGAGATTGGAGAGGAAAATTGCGGAAATTGCGTCTGTCCACACTTGAATATTAATAATAATAAAATAATATCGAGGCGAAATCTCTTATGATTTATGTGATTTTAAGTGCACATGTATTATATGAACCTGAAGCGAAACAAAAACAAAAACTACTGAACAAAATAAAATGATAAAATTATATTTTAATTTTATTTTTAATTTTTTTAAATAAAATAAATATGTGTTTTTATTTTACTGTACCAATGACCTCAGATTTTAGTTAGTGAATTGCGTTGTTTTCACAAAATAAGTACTCTAGCTGAAATGTATAGTTTATAGCGTTGTAAATGTCTTCTTTAAGAATACTAAAAACCCTGAGAAATATCTGATTTTGCAGTTGTAAAATATTATGTTTGTATACAATTGTTTATAATATAAACTTTATATTTTACTAACAAACTGGTTTTTTTTTAGCCTCAGTAGGTTAAGACGTCATTTTCAGATATCTCAGTTTTATTATATCAACAATATCGAAATCAATCCCATACGAGTATCTGTAAGGAACACAGGTTGCGTATCAGAGAAGGCCAATGTCTTGGTAATTATTACGACCCCCACTTATCTGGCCCATTGATAATTACCTTTCTTTGTTAGCCCAAGACTGAAGAACTTTCGGAATACAATGCAGTGCTTATAATATGTATGAAACGATCGGCAGCGACGCACTTTCTGTGGCAATTTGTAGGGGGAGTGGGAAGACCCTCAAATTATAAACAAAAATTGTTGCTTTCGTATGGGGAAGTCGGTGCGCAATAACTGAAATTGGCTAATGGCCAAATTGTCCATACAAACAGAACTGCGCCTCAAAACCTAGTGGATGGGTCACCATATCCAAAGGTGACCCAAACTTGCACTTCGCTTACCCAGCCTCTGGTTCTCCTTGGCGTCCTCGCAGCGCCGAACCACCCGGATGACTCCCTGCCCGGCGATTGGAGGGAAGGTTCCGATTCCACCGATCCTCGCTATATGAGGCGGTATACTAGGGTCGTCCGATCCGTTGTCCTCGTTATCCTCGACCTCATTTCCATTTCCATTTCCATCGTTGGGATCGTTGTTGCCACCATTATTACCATTACTTCCATTATTGGGGGGTATGTTTGTTATATCGTTGCCAAAAGGCCGCATTTTAATTTATTTGATTGATTTTAACCGTTGGTGTGTTTATTTCAAATTGTTTGGGGTCTCACTGGCTAATCACTCGAAAAAAATAGGTGTATTTTTAGTTTATGGTTCAAAATATAACTGTATTTCTAATTATTTGAATTATTTGGATTATTTAAACGCGAGCTACTTCGCCAACCAACTGAACGTGACTCTCTTCCGCATTGAAATATTGAAAATGCTTTTTACTTTCGGTTTTTATAGCACGAAGAAGAAAGAAAAGCTGCGCATAACAAAACAAATGAAAAATAAAATGGGAAGAAAAACAAAATAATAACACACAATTTGGCTGATTTATCAAACACCGAAGACACAATACTCTTTTTGTTTGGCTCTAAAACAATATTTATTTAAAGGAAGTGATTGCATTTTTAATAATTAATAATAATTTAATAAATAATAAATATTTATAACAATTTAATAAATATTTCATTTGGAACTGAGTATCGGTTACCATAGAAATTTGTTTGGATAAGAGCTTCTATTTAAACCTTCCTTTAAAACAGGTCCTTGAATTTAAACTACTCTATAAAATTCTATAAAACGTAAGTGTGGAAATAATAGTTTATTCGTTTTTAAGTTTTAAATTAAGTGTGACAAACTTG
Source organism: Drosophila prostipennis (assembly GCA_037075205.1). Taxonomy (NCBI): domain Eukaryota; kingdom Metazoa; phylum Arthropoda; class Insecta; order Diptera; family Drosophilidae; genus Drosophila; species Drosophila prostipennis. The sequence goes on from JBAMCJ010004348.1 coordinate 105,093, forward strand.
TGTATTTAACCCTTTCAACCCCTTGCAAAGAGTATCGCTGCATCGTAGCAAACTGTCTTGTCATCCTAAGAGCAATAGCCTCTGATATAAACAGTCCTTCTTTCTCTTGCCAATAAATGAGTTTGTTCTAGCTGCGGAAAAGTGTAAAAGTTCAATGCAGAGAGAGAGAGAGGATCGCACGTTGCACTGCTTAACAAAATGAGGGAATGCGAAATCGCATTAAATAATTTAAACTAAAAAATAACCTATTTTCAAGAATTCGTAAGTTTTAACTTCTGTTGAAGAACATTTATTTAACATTTTATTAAATTTTCAATTTTAGTCTTCCGGGTTCCAAAATTTTTGTTGGCCAGTGCTATCAGTGTAAAACGGTCGAAATACTTATAGAACCGACATTTACGCATCAGCCGTTCTTTCCGTTTCTTTTCACTCAAAACAAGTCATACTGAACACCGCATTTCCATGTAATATATGTGTAAATATAATATAAGACATAGAGATCCTTACTTATTTAAGATAATGGTCAATTTCAAGGCCGCCAAGGCCATTCTACCCATTATCTTCTCTTCTGTTCCCATGGAGAATAAAAGTAATTCCAAGCGATGGCAGAGAGCTCCCAAAAAAGCTCATCACTGCACTTTCTTTAGAGTAAGGAAGAGCTTTCTTTTACCATTAAAATTCAGCAGGTGTGTTTGGAACACCATAATACCCTAAACTACTTACACTAATAAAAATACTTGTTAATGTTACGTTTTATTGTAATATGGTCTTGATAGAACTCTTGGTTTCGATGAGATTGGCTCGATAACTCGTTGTTTAATGCCAAATAAGTAGAAATGAAAAGAATGCAGCGGTAATTCGTTCCAAGAGCAATAGCCTCTGATGTAGTCATTTCTTCTCTTGGCAATAAGGTTTTTCTGGCCTCGGAAAAGTGTAAAAGTTCAATACAAAATGCGACTTTTCGGTGGAAAACGCTTTATCACTCATACGCACGTTTGTTTTCGATCAAAAAGTTAGTTAAATCTGGATGCCGTAGATTTTAACCATACATTCATAGTCTTTTACGACTAAATTCAAACTGTCATACGTGACGTATGAGTAATTTTTAATAAACCTTTAAGACTTTTTCGCTTTTATTTTAAAGGTGAGAATAAGATTAGCACTCTTTAAAGAACGCTTTTTAGGAATCAAGAGCGATTTACTTTGCGTGGAATATATTCGAAAGCCCGAAATATATTATAACCACTTTTTTTATAATTATATTCAACTGGAAATATAACTAGACGACTCTAAAACTATACCAAAAATATCGCAAATCAACGTCAAAAATGTTTAATTTAATTTGCACACACGATTTGCATATATATTATACACATACATTTAGCTATAAAACAATAATGAAATATCATTAAAAATGTGAAAGAACCTAAGGAAAATTTGGTTAAAAATTTTTATTATTCGCCAAAACAAGTTTGAACGCTATAGATACCATTGATGTTTTGTATTTGGGTTTGAGTTTGGGTTAATCCCAATGTTATGTATTTACAAATCGGTTTCAAAACTGACAAATAAGCGTATTTCGATTGAAACGAATGGCTAAAATTGAAATACTTCTAGGTAAGTATGCCACAACACGAATTAAAAATGCCCATTAGTTCACTAACACATTTCCAGTCTACTACTTAAGATTATGTACGACGATACCATTGACATATCTTAGCTTTGGGTTGTGGGTATCAGACTAGAGCTTGAATAATATAGATATTTTCAAAATATTCTATCGATAATATCGATGTTTTCGAGGAAAAAAATTAAAAGATGAATAATATCGATGTTTCCAATAAACATCGATTTTTAAAAATTATGGAAATGCCGATATTTTTCAAGCTCTATATCAGACCCTTCTGATACCCTACTGCCAGTACCCTACTGCAGGACCACTCCCTGTGCATGCTGAAGACCAGTGCACAAGTACAGCATTATAATGCTGAGCGCCTGAACCCGTTCGTCCGATCTGTCCGATTTCCAGGGCGACTGTCCGTGGATTTCCGTGGCCTTCTCGGCATCGTTCCTCTGGGTGTAGCCCTCGGTTTCAGCATCTAGGGCTACCTTTAGTTTCGTTAGCTGCATAGATATAAATATTAGCTAATGGATGTATTATTATAAATAGTATAATGTATTACCAACTCGTTTATTTTGGCCACTCTCTCGTCGGGCGGCAGGCCAACGTACAAATGTTTGCTGGTGCTCTTGGCCAGGTTCATCAGATCCTCGTTGCGGGTGTGCCGAACGATGGGCTCGGTGATGACGATCACCTGCTCGAAGCTGAGTTCCGGACAGTCCAACGGCAGGGCCTCCAAATGCTGGGTGACGCTCTCGAAGGGATTCTGCTGCAGAGCGGGTGCCTCCTCCACTATCGATGATTTTCTGCAAAATTTTCAAGAGATTAGCGAATAGCAATACAGAAAAGAATCGACGTGTGCCCAATGCAAGCTAGGCGTGTGACCGCATTTTCTTTCTAATATTTTGAAATTCGATTAAATTTGGAGTTTAACAAGCAGATATTTATTTTACCATTTGCTATTCCCCTTATCATATTTATTTCAGTGTAAACTCACCTCGATGGCGTGTGCTGCGGACTGGGTGGCAGGCTCTTGGAGTTCATCTGCTGACCCCCACTGCCCGTTAGCGAGGACACGATGCCGGGTATATCGAGATTGCTCGCCTGCCGCTTGATGCCCTGGGCCAGCATCCCGGTGAGACTGGATCTGTGCACATCCAGGCCAGCCGAGGCGGATGGGCTCTGGATGGATTGGCCGTGATCGCCGCCAGATGCTGTTGCCGTGGATGCCGCCGACGAAGCCAACGAAGCGGTCTCGTCCAAGAGAGACGAGCCCGGAGTGCTGCCATCGAGGATCTCCGGATTGTCCGGATCCGCCTGCGTGATGGTGAACTCCGGCCGGCTGATCATCGCCGAAGTGGAGCCGGAACAGTCCACCGGACCGCAGACGGTGGCCATCTGGCACTTGACAATGCACTTCTTGTGGCACGACATGGAGCACTCGCGGCACTGCATGGCGTCCTTCAGCCAGATCTTCTTGCCGCAGAAGTCGCACTGCGTGGCCCGATGGAAGTGGGTCCGCACGAAGTCATGGGCCCTCGGTAGGGCCGAACTCTGGGCACTCGAGGAATAGGAATCGCCGGAGCCTGTGGCTGTGGAGCTGTCCGCCGCCGGCGTGCTCGTCACCTTCAGGAACTGATCCTCCAGTGCCACTCGATCGTTTCTGCATTAATGGAGATTAAGAAAAATGGAGATTAAGAATAATAGAGATTAAGAAAAATGGAGGTTAAGAAAGAGAACAATGTAAAAAAAAAATAAAAAAAAAATTTTTTTTTTTTTAAATGGCATTTTTATTAAAAACGTTGATCAACCAACGAAATGGTTATAAAATGCATATTAAGGACATAGAAACAAATAACTGGAAACTAAACATAAGTGTGGTGGATAACAATTTTACAAATAACAAACATTGTATTAAAAAAAAAAAAAAAAAAAATGCAATCAAGCAGATTTGCTCTTAATTTTTAAGAACACTTTACTTAACAAATAACAAAAAATGTATTAACAAAAAAAAAAAAAGTAAAAAAGAAAAAATTCTGCTATCAAGCAGATTTGCTCTTAATTTTGAAGAACACTTTACGCTTGCTTTCAAGAACACTTGATCTCAAAAAAGTGAGAAGATTTGCTCCTAACTTATGTTCTTATATTTCTCTTTTTTCTCGTTTGCAGAACTTTGAGCTCACCTAGTTTGCGTCTGCGACTGGGACTTGGGGCTGGAGCCACCTTTCAGGGAGCCCTCGCCCAGCGTCAAATTGGGATTGCCCAGCCAGGAGAAGCCGAACAGAATGTCGCCAAAGCAGAGATTCGGATTGAAGCCAGACTGATTGGACAGGGGATGCATCTTCCTAGGGAATGAATGGATAATGGATAATTAAAATACAAAATGGATAGAAAAAAAACTTTAAAGAACACCTACACAGCCTGCAGCGATGCCGGATTGAGGCTGATCTGCTTGAGGCACTGGTTCAGACTCGTCTCGGAGCACTCAACCAGGATCTGGCCGATCTGGACATTGTGGTAGCCCAAGAGGACACTCTCGCCGGCGGACGTCTTGCCGAAGACGCAGACGTTGAGGAAGCGACTGGAGTTGTCCAGCTGGAAGCTGCACACGTCGTCCATGTGGATGAGCGGACTGAAGGCGCAGTCGATGGTCGAGTGCTGGTAGAAGTAGTTGACCGTTGGCTCCTCTGCCTCCCTGTCTTTCTCCTTGTCCTTATCCTTGTCCGTAACCTTGTCCTTATCCCTGTCCTTATCCTTGTCCTTATCTTTGTCCGTAACTTTGTCCTTATCTCTGTCCTTATCCTTATCGCCGGCATCTCGGCTCATGGTCTTCTTGATGGCCTTGGCTATGAGGTTGGACTTCTTGGGCGAGTTAGTGGGTGTGCCGCTCAGGCTGGGCTTCACCACCAGGTGCCTGGGCACTGGCGGATCAGCCACCTCCGCCTCCGATTCGACCATTCGGTTCGGCTGAGGCAGATCCCCCAGCTCCTCGTACTTGTCGAAATCCTCCAGAATGGCATCGTTGCGAATGATGCCCGGAATGATGCGTTCGATTCGCAGACTAAAGACGGTGGCCTGCAGCGTCCTGACCACCTTGGCGATCTGCTGAATGGTGGTCACCGGCCTGCCCTCGATGGCCACCAGGACATCGCCGGCGAGGAGATTGGACTTGCAGGCCGGGGTATTCGGCAGCACCGATTCTATGCGCACCACCTGGCTGCCGCTCTGCTTGAAGACGATGCCGATCTGCTGGTTCTTCGCCTTGTGAATGAACACGTCCATCGAGATGAGCACATTGCGGCTGTCCCTTTGATTGGCCTCGATGAAGGGCACCGGAGCCAGGGTAATGGTGCAGTACGTATCGCTGGCCCCCGGATAGCCTATCAAACGGGACAGCTCCGCCAGCTTGACCTGCAGCACTCCGTTCGGCTGGATGTCGCAGTCCGTGGCATCCGCATCCACATCCGCGGCGGTCCAGTGGAAGAAGGGCTTGTAGCGCAGCTTGTAGTTGGGCAGCGTGTGTTTCCGGCGCACCGCCTTCCGGATCTGATTCGAGATCAGATTGGTGATGTTCGACTGCATCTGGCGGCCCTGGTACTTGGACTCGATGTCCAGTATCAGCTCCGGATCCCCGAGGAAGCTAATTGACCAGTGCGTGTAGGGTTTCCGCGTGAACTGCAGACGCGCCATCCCCGAGAGCTGCTTGACTGTCGAAAATATAATAGATCTAGATATATCATCATATCATAGTAACTATAACTATATATATCATCCTATATCCATGGGATATAATAGTACACAAACATAGATATAGATATATCATCATATATCATATCATCATAGATAATCATATCATCTTCTATATCCCCATATAGCATCCTTATCCTTATAATAGTACACAAACATAGATCGAGAAATATCATCATATATATAACATATCATCATAGAGATTATAGTACACAAACATAGATCTAGATATATCATCATATATCATAGATATATCATCATATATCATATCATCATAGATATTATAGTACACAAACATAGATCTAGATTTATCATCATATATCATCATATATCATATCATCATAGATAATCATATCATCTCCTATATCCTTAAGATAACTCACCCTTGAGCGTTATGGATCCCTTTTTGCCCAGCACCATGTCCGCATCAATGGAAGTTGTGAAGTTGCCCACATAGTTAATGTCCAGCAGGAGATCCAGGTTCTCGATGCGCTGCTCGTCCTTGTCCAACTCCACGTTGTGGACCGAAAGGGACCGGATGTCGGGGAACTGGTCCCCCAGCTCAAGCTCTTTGATCTAAAAGATATAGATATATAGATAGGATCATAAACATCCCTCAACTTGTTACCCACCGTGAGCTTGTCTAGAAGTTTTCCGGTGGTAGTCTTTGTTATCAGTTCGTCCAGTTCGATGGACAGCTTGCGGTAGAACCATTTCCGCACCCGATTTGAGTTCTTGAACTCGTGGAAGAGGAACTGCATCACGAAATTGAGCGAGACCAAGGCCGAGGCTCTTCGTAGGCTCTCCTGGTGGTTCTCACATCCATTACCGGCTCCTCCTGCTCCTCCTCCTCCGCCGCCCATTCCGGAATTGGATAACCTTTTTAGATTCCGGGCCGTTTGCTTGATGTTCTATGGATGATAGATGATGATAAAGAAAAAGGGGTTATTTCTATGATATATGATATATTTTAACTACTCACCAATGGCAGGGTGTATTTGGCGTTCATCTGCTTCTGTTCCTCGCTCTCATCCGGCAGATTGGAGAACTTGATAAAGATGAGATACTGCAGCAGGATCATCACCACCCCGCCGATCAACAGGAAGATCAAGCAGAGGAGTAGTATGTTCGAAATAGGTATCTCCATGGTATCTCTATCTCCCGGTGAAATCCCTCTCACTCGTTTCAAATATTGAAATATATCTCAGTTCCTCCGATTCTTCTGTTTGATTCCGGACCTCGAAAGCCGAAAAATCTGATGTCAGTCTTTTCAATTACGTTCTGGATGTGCTCGTGCTCGCATTATATCGCCCAGTTTTGGTGTGTATTGTTTTAGCCCCCGAATTCGAATTCGATTTCGATGCCCCATCCATTTGGGTGGTACTTCGGTCGATTTAGCCAATATGAGGCTGGTTTGTAAACTGTAAACTGACAATTGTTACAACCACCGTACGGGCGACATAAAATCAATATGTATTTGCAGCAGTGGCTGCGCCTTTTTTTGCTTTCGATGCGCATGTCCCCGGATCAGCTGGCAATGGTAACCTGGTTCCTGGGGGTTGATTTACAGCCCATGGCCCATCTGGAGCCCCGGAATCAGCCGGACCTCACAGCCCCCAGCTGTTCTGTTCTGCATGGAACCCACTTTCAAACAGCCCTTGTAATGGAAGGGGGTTGCAGCAATGAAATCGTCCATGGGTCACTCCCCCGCATCCATTTTCGTTCCACTAACTATAGGCATTCGAAGGCAGATACCCAATATCTTATATCAGTTGGGGGCCATGGGAACTTTAATTTTACTCCAAACCTTTTATATAAAAAGAGATGGTTTGAAAAAAAATATTATTTTTATATACAAAAGTTCTAACATCATTTTTGCCCAAGTTACAGAAAAAAATCTATTAGGGAAAAATTAAAATTTGGACCAAAAATCAAAATCCTCATTTTCCACCCAAAAAAATAGTATTTTGGTCATAAAAATGTTAATAATGATCCAAATATGGAGTGTCCTACCTCGTTGAACTCGTTATTAAATTCCCAATCGATTGGCATTTAAACCTGGAAATTTTTAAATTTTACCATTTTTCGCAAAAAATCATGATGGTACCCCTTATCAAAAATGTGAAAATTGGGTCCAAAATTAATTATTTTTAAATCGGACGGAAAGTGCACTGATATTATTTATTAGGTTGTTAGCTGTTCAAAACAGTACGCCTTTTGGATTTGGGACCATTTTTGTCCAAGTTACAGCAAAAAATCGATTAAAAAATATCCAATTTTTACCAAAAATCAACATGCTGATTTTCCACCCAAAAAAATAGTATTTTTGTCATAAAAATGGAAATAATGCTCCAAATATGGAGTGTCATACCTTGCTGAACTCGTTATTAAATTCCCAATCGATTGGCATTTAAACCAGGAAATTTTTAAATTTTGCCATTTTTCGCAAAAAATCATGATGGTACCCCTTATCAAAAAAGTGAAAATTGGGTCCAAAATTAATTTTTTTAAATCAGTCGGAAAGTGCACTGATATTAATTATTAGGTTGCTAGCTGCTCAAAACAGTACGCCTTTTTGATTTGGGACCATTTTTGTCCAAGTTACAGCAAAAAATCGATTAGGAAAAATTCCAAATTTGGACAAAAAAAATGAAAAATATACAAAAACTTATTTTTCCCTATTATTTATTATCAACTATAATTTTTATTATCCAAATGTTGTGTTAAATTTGTTTTTAACATATTGTTAATCTTTTATATTGGATGGTTTTTGTAAAACGTTTATTTTAATAGTTCGTTATTTTTTGGTTAAATGGGTAGGTTTTCGAAAAGCTTATATACACACAATATAAAATGTTGCTTTACTGTTTACAATCAGTCTCGTTTTAATGTTTTTTTCCATTTTAAAGTTTCATGATGATTATCTAAGGCTATTTTATACAAAGTATTAATGATAGCTACTAAATTACAAGCCCATAAATTGGTAAAAATAGTTGGGTGAATAAAAATACATCGGTATAGACGCAATAATAATCGAATATTGACCAATCTTACAGTCGTTAGGAATACAATGTAAACGTGATCCTATACAGTAGTAAAAATAGTTGAATATATACTATAAATCAACCTTAAACCTAGCTAACTAACTATCTTGTTGTATTCCTAATTGACACCTCAAAATGTAACGTCTTGCAGCTCGTTCTGAGCCTGCGCCTGCATTTTGCACGTATGTGTTCGATGCGGCGCCGATGAGGACCCAAAGTTGTGCTGCTGCTGCGGATGTTGTTCCCCACAGTCGGATGGCGTTTTCGGCAGAGGTAGCGATCGTATTGAGATTTGCGAGAGGTGCTGCGATTGGTGTATTTGAAAGCGACCCTGGTAGTACAGCGTTGACATCTGCGAGGGGTCTATGTTCACGAGAAAGGGCTGCAGGTTGCGACTGTGTTCCTTGAAAATGTCCTCCATGTGCAACATGCAATCCTGCACCTGCGCCTGTTCGTAGAAGAAACATGTAAATGCAGGCTAATGAGGTGAAGCACTCCCCAAAACTCACTTGCTCCACGCTGGTCAGGTCGGTCATCAGACTCAACAGGAAGTGCAGGTTGTGACCCGACCGCAGATGCCACTTCAAGCCATTCATCGAAGCAGCGATGCTCGATGCAGCTATTGTGCTGGCCGAGAACTTGGCAAACTTGTGTTCTTTTCAAACGAAACGAAAAGGTAACATCACATCAGTATCATCACATATTATATTATATTTTGAGCATACCCTTTGCCGCCAGGGATATAAATGCCTGAGCGTGTCCCCTGACCTTTCCAATGTTTATGTCCGGGAAGTTTTTACTTCCTATCGGCAGGCGCATCATCAAGAGCTCAAGGAAGTCCAGAGGAGTCACAGACGAAAGGTCCCAACCCAATCGGCTCAGCACATACAGCTCCCATTTCTGAAAGAGAGCGAAACAAAATGTATTTAAATCATGAGGCAAAAGTTATAAGACAAACAGGTGGTGCCTACTATCAAATCGTCCTTGTATATGCTGTTGTCCGTATAAACAACCAGCAAATCCACCGAAAGTGCACGACAGCTGGGCTCACGGAGCTTGGAGGCAAGTAGAAGACAGGCAGCAGCCAATATTTGGAGATGGGTCTTGCGCACCGATTTGCTCGAAAGAAATCGATCCATGTAGTTCAAGGCTAGCAGCACAACCTCTTCCTGGCAATTTTCCTCAGCGCACACCTGTAAATAAGGAATAATAATTAATAAAGAAATAATTATAATGAAATATAAAAATTAACTTGATTAACTTAACTTGAAGTAAATTAAATAAATACAATAAAAATGTTTATCTATTACAGGTGGGATCTATGAGATGGTATTGCTCTCTCAGGAAATAGTATCAGAAATATTCCTTTTCAAAAAATTGAAGTTCAATTATTGAACCAAAATCCGAGTTAAAACCGAAGTTCTAAATCTTTTATGTATTTTTTGCAGGGGAGAGGTATGAACTTTACTTTCTCAGGAACTAGTATTTCAAAGAATTGGGATCAAATGCATTTTTCTATGGAAAATACATATGTATTTTTGGAATATAAACCAAAGTTCTAGGTCCCTCGAAATACTCACTTCCATCATCCATTCGGCTACAATTTTTCGCATTGGCGGCGTAATGTCCTTCTGAATGGCGAAGTACGTGTCCACCTGATCCATCTGGTGGTGCTTCTCCTCGGCTTTGAGGGCATTCTCTAGGCACCGATCCGAATACAATGTGGGATCCCCGATGGCTGTGTTCACGTTGTCTGTTGCGGGTGATTGGGATCGCTGGGACTGCGACTGGGACTGGGATTGTGGTTGTGATTGTAAGAGCGATTGTGGCTTCGGTTCCTCGCTGATATAACGCACTGATTCTGGTACTGATGGCTCCAATTCTTCTTGATTCTTCGCGGATTTCTCTACCGAGGCGTATATATACACAATCTCCTTCATATTGCACACAACGGCGTTGTTGTTCTGGTTAAAGTCCGAAGGACTTTGCACTGGCTCTCGATCGGGTTCGGAATCGGGTTTTATTGATGATGGATATGGCGCAGACACAGACATTTCCTGTTGGCGTGGGTTCAGGCGATACAACGATGAATCAGTTTCAAAAACCAGGTTCTCCGAACATAAAAGATCCATTGTTTCCTAGAGGTTTAAGCCATTTATGTGTGCCGAATTATCAGAACTCTGGGCAACTCTGGGATCTCGAATACTGCGTACCATACGAAACGATCGTAAGTAAATATATTGCAGCTTCTTCTTCACACACAAGTATTCATTTTATTATTATATTTTATCCTTCAATGGCTTCTATGCACATACATATGTAAATACATACACGCACTACTTGGATTTCCTCCTATGCACATTACATGTCTTTATTTACATATGTTTTCGACCTGTTGAAAAATAAGTCTTTCATACCCATGCATATGTATTGATGTACATTGTGCATACATACAAGTATATATATGATCGATTTGATCGCCAACAAGCCGAATAACCTGTGCTATAATCGGAATAAACACATTTCGGCGATCTCGAACTATATCCAAACTGCACCGATCTCCATTTGATGGAATAACTCAGTTATAGGGGAAAATATACTCCAAGTTGCACACGTTTGCCACTTAACCGGCGTGGACAAAGCATTTATATGAACCAGCTAGTTACACCTTATAATAAAAAATGAACTAGTTCCACTTGCGTTCGCCGTTATAGCCTTTGCTCACTGCATGGAGGCGAAAATTGATCGATCTTCAGCTCATTGATTTTTTGTGGATTATTTAGAAAAAATATTTTAACTATATAAACATTATTTTATTGTAAGTACATATATAATAAAAATCATTTGATATAGAATTTATTTATACACCTTGAGATATAAGTCATGGGAAATTAATGAAGGGAAAGTATTCCAAATTTTTAAAATATTTATAAATAATAATGGTTTCTCTACTGCTAAGTCCAAACTGCTTCTTTTACATATGCTTTATGGATTACTGTTATTACTATATGATCGATTAAAAAGAAATCGGTGTTTCACATCTCTGACAAATTCCAACCATTCCGCAGTGGATTAGCGAAAATAAAAATACTAAAACCTAATTACAATTCCGATAGGCCCGATTGGACGATAATAATTACCCCGTAATCGACATTCGCTGGGGAACGTGCGTGTAGAAAAATAAGATCAGTTGATCTTTTAAATTTTGTCAACTCAACCTAAAAATCAGTATTTTGGGCGAAGCAAATAAGATAATAGTCCGAATATGGAATGTTATACTTCGTTGAGCTAGTAATTGCATTTCTAATCGATTGGCATTCAAACCTGGAAACTTTTATTGTTGGCCATTTTTTGCAAAAAAAACCTTAATGATTGTACCCTTATAAAAAAGCAAAATTTTGTCAAAAAATTTAATTACCGGAAAATTATGGATATTGTTAGCTTATGTCGTTAGCTCTCTAAAACAGTCGTTCTTTTACGAAATTATGGTTAAAAACACGTTAGAAGAGGGTATTTTGTACCTAAAATTTGAATTCTAATGGGTCGAAGAGATATCTTTAAAAATCTCAAGAGGAATATTTTAAATACAATTAGAAAGCTTTTTGTGAATTATGAAAAAGATTACATTAGAATAAACATAATTAACCTGTGGAACTCTTCGTCAAAAGATAAATGATTTTAATGGTCATCACTTGGTTTTAACGGTTTGTCTGTAATCATAATCAAATAAGAAATCAATTTTATAACTAAAAATAGTAAATTGGCTCTAAAATATTATCCCAAATTGGGTTTTTTTTTAAAGGATAGTGCTAAATAAGCTTGGCAAATTAGTTTATCTCGAGTTAAAAGCTCGATTTTCAGAAAAGAAAAGCTCAAGGATTCAGAGTAAACTTTGAACAGCCACGAGAGAGTTAAGTTTAACAGTCGTGTTTACCGACATCGTTTTCCGACCAAGGGATGCTGTAATGTAATCTCCGGAAATTTTATATTCGTTATATTCTCTAAGAAGACAAGAGACGTGCTGTACGAAAATCACTTTTCCTTAACGTAAATCCTCGACAAAAATGTGTGTTGAAGAACTAACTATTCTGGTTGTTCTTGGCACTCGCTAAAGGGCACCAAAAAGTGCATAATTTTAAATAGGTTCTTAAATTTCTTGTGTTTAATGTGCATATGTTCGCGTGTGTGCTGCGCATGACATACATAAATACCAACAAAGTCCTAAAAATCGTATTCGCACTCAAAGGACGACTCTGCAGAACTCTATAAACACCTTTGTACACATTTACGAAATACTTAACCTTGTGCCAAGGCCCACGCAGTCAATAAATAAGCGTTGGTCCATCCGAACTCCGCAGTAGTGATATGAGAAAAGTGCCGCATGTGATATTGGTTCCAATGTCATCAAAGTGGGAGTCATAGGATATTGGACCTACCAAGTTGTAACCTTCCACTTGGTCACAAAGCGTAATACAAAAAATATTGAGGGAGTAACAGTGACGACAAAAGAAAGTACAATTTTTTGATGTGAACAAATAATATAATTACTTTCAAAAATTACATAATGACAAAAGAAAAGGGATTTATTTAAAAGCATCTTACTTAAAAATATATAATATATGCTTATTAAGTGACACCCACGCATGAAATAACTTCGGTTGAGTATAGAATACACAACAGATACATCAGGTGGGCGGGATTCGCGAATGGGTACCCCCCCCCCCCCCCACACACACACACACACCCACCTATAACACCCGCCCACCCACACAAGCACAACTTTTTGTTATACATGTAACAACAAGACAAAATCATTAAGTGAATTTCATTATTTAAAAAGTTCCGCCCCCGAAATAAAAGTCTAGATCCGCCTATGTAGCCGCAAATATGTTATACGCAAGCGCTCAATCGAAAAATCTCTCTCTCCTAACAGAATCGTAACAGAAAGCAACAACACAGTAGCAGCACAACAGCATCCGCTTAGCAGAAGCAGAAGCAGAGCAGCAAATGCTTTGGCAGCAGAAGCAGTAAAGCTCGCATACCGCCACTACATACGTTACGTGCCTATGAGTGGGCGGGTTTGTGTACATGTCTGGACATGTATTTGACAGCCTTTCCCTTTTGGCCATTGGTATGCTTCGTGTGGCTCTGTAAGTACTCGACTCGAATCTCGAATCGCGGGGGATATCTGTTAACGCCTACGTTGCACACGGGACCTTAGAAAAAAAAACAAACAACAAATATAATCCTTGCAAGCTAACCCAACCCACTTTCAAAGCGATTATCTTCTGAGGGATTTTGTATTTTTTTTTTTTTTTTTTTTGTGAAGTATATAAGGATTCAAAATATGTATCTTCAGAAATATATATGGAAATTTTTAATTTTGTGAATTTAAAATGCCATTTTTTTTTTTTTTTTTTTTTTTTTGTCAATCGGTTCTGGGTGATTATTACAATTTCCCGTTTTTTTTTTGGGGTAGCCCTTTATAGAGTAGTCTAGATTATTATTATTTAACCTATTTTCAAAGCCATTACTTGTTTTATGGATACATCGATTTAAATGGTAACAATGGTATTTTGTATTCGACTAGGTTTCGGTCTAGGCGACTTGACGAAATTCGCTGTCAAACGTAACGCGCCCCACTATGGAATACACCCGACAAACGCACTGGGTCGTTGGGACTGGAACAAGCACAAGCAGCTGCACTCCGATGCCAGGCAGATCGGGCATTTAGAGACGGGTAACGAGTCGCGGGAGGACCAGCTATCGGAGGAGTTAAGCAAATTCGGTGAGAAGCTCCTGCCCGTCTCCAATTATCCGCCCTATCAGCATAATAACAACGAGGATAAGGATAGTCAGGAGGTGCATTACAGTGGCGAGGGTAGATTGCATACGATGGAATCGCCCGTACCGTCAAAGGCACGGGTGTCACCGGGTGGTGACACTCCCAAATTTCGTAATATCGGTGCCCAAAGGGGTCGAGCCGAAGTGGGTGGAGGCCTGCGAGAGGCTGATCGAATCAGTTCTCGCGGGCGGGATGGATTCATAGGCGGAGCCAACCACAAACAGAAGCCCTTCCGCGTCAATCTGGCCGTCCTGGTGCAGGATGATCCCAGTCAGCCGGGCGAGACGTCGTACGCCAATTGCCAGAACTCGCAGGAATCCGATGAGAACTGCCAAACGGAGGACGGGGAGGCTGCGATGCCCAATTTGCAGAGGGACTGCGAGAAGACAGGGTTGCATGTGATGTGCCCACGCACCTTCCGATGCATCAGCAAGTATTGGCTCTGCGATGGGGACGACGATTGCGGTGACTATTCGGATGAGACGCATTGCGGAGCTCGGACCAATTGCACCGAGGATCAGTTCGAGTGTCTGAATGGCTTCTGCATTCCAAGGACCTGGCTCTGCGATGGCGAGAACGATTGCAAGGACTTCTCCGACGAGAGCCATTGCAATCGCACCAGCTGCACAGAGGAGCACTTCACCTGCAACGATGGCTACTGCATCTCGTTGGCCTTCCGCTGCGATGGGGAGCACGATTGCAACGATAACTCCGATGAGCTGAAGTGCGCGGCGGTAATTAACAGCTGTCCGGAGGGCGAGTTTAAGTGTCGTGGAGGCCTGGGCGGTGCCGGCGGACCCAGTGGTCAGTGCATCCTCAATCGCTTCCGTTGCGACGGGGACAACGATTGCGGCGACTGGAGCGACGAGGAGAACTGCCCCCAGAAGCCGTCGCTCTGCACCTCCAACGAGTACAAATGTGCCGATGGCACCTGCATCCCGAAGCGCTGGAAGTGCGACAAGGAGCAGGACTGCGACGGCGGCGAGGACGAGAACGATTGCGGAGGTCTGGGCGCGGAGCATCCGTTGACCTGCGGATCCGACGAGTTCACCTGCAACAATGGGCGTTGCATTTTGGTACGATAACTGCTTAGACTTTAATCTTGATCTATTCTAAGCTTCCCATCTTTCTGGGAACACACACTCACAGAAAACTTGGCTTTGCGATGGCTATCCAGACTGCACTTCGGGCGAGGATGAGGTCGAATGCCACCTACAATGCGACCTGGGACAGTTTTTATGCCCAACCAAACAAAACATAACCAATCTCAAGTGAGTGAGGGGTAATCTAGGTCTTTCAAAAAAAAAAGGGAGGTAGTTAAAATATCCTAGATTTGCTAGGAATATCAAATGAAAATTTCGTTTCTTCTTTCTTTTTAGAAATATCACATTAAATTTTTTTTTTTTTCTTACTTTTGACACGTCTAATGAGTTTACTATGAATGACTTAAGCAATATCATTGGTACTTTTCAGAATATGTGTTCATCAGAAACACATTTGCGATGGCCACAACGAATGTCCCGCTGGCGAGGACGAGGCGGACTGTCCCAAGGAGCGAAAGTGCCTAGAGCCCAGTCCGTGTGAGCAACTCTGCATCGAGACCAAGGCGGGGTTGGATGAGTGTGCCTGTCGACTGGGCTATGTCATGGACAAGAACAAAGTCAAGTGAGTAGATCTATGGCCCCTTAGATAGGCTTAACTGATTAACTGATATTAAAATAATTCCCTAATTAGCTGCACGGATATAGATGAATGCCAGTACCTGACCAGTCCGGTTTGTTCGCAAAAGTGCCACAATACCCTGGGTTCCTTTAAGTGCTCCTGCGAAACGGGCTACATACTTCGTCCAGATCTGAGATCCTGCAAGGCGCTGGGTGGCGCGATGACCCTGCTGGTGGCCAACCGCTGGGACATCCGGCGGGTGACGCTCAGCAACAACCGCTACACGGCGATCGTCAAGGGACTGCACAATGCGATCGCCCTGGACTTCCATCATCGCAAGGGACTGATGTTCTGGTCGGATGTCTCCACCGACGTGATCAAGATGGTCTATATGAACGGGACCCGAGTGCGGGACGTCATCAAATGGGGTCTGGAGTCGCCGGGCGGCATAGCCGTGGACTGGATACACGACCTGCTATTCTGGACCGATTCGGGCACTCGGCGCGTGGAGGTGTCCAATTTCCAGGGCAATCTGCGCACCGTCATCGCCTCCTATGACCTGGACAAGCCCCGCGCCATTGTGGTGCATCCCGGCGAGGCGCTGGCCTTCTGGAGTGACTGGGGACCGAATCCGAAGATCGAGCGTGCCTTCATGGACGGAACCCAGCGAAAGGTAATCATATCAAAGGGCGTCACCTGGCCAAACGGGCTGGCCATAGACTTTCCCAACAGCAAGTTGTACTGGGCGGACGCCAAGCAGCATGCCATCGAGTGTTCCAATTTGGATGGCAGCGATCGCAACAAGATCCTCAGCACCCACCTGCCCCATCCGTTCGCTTTGACCCTCTTCGAGGACACCATGTACTGGACGGACTGGAACACGAAGACCGTGTCGGCGGCCGACAAGATAACGGGCAAGGAGTTCCGGGCGGTCCACGAGAACTTCCACTTTCCCATGGACATCCATGCCTATCATCCGGCGCGACAGCCCGAGTATGCCGATCGCTGTCAGAAGGATCGACGGGGTCTGCGTGGCGGGTGTTCGCACTTGTGCCTGCCCAACAAGACGTCCCGTCGATGTGGTTGCCCCATTGGACTGTCCCTGAAGGAGGACGGCAAGACCTGTAAGAGTACGGCCGATAAACTGGTACTGGTGGCGCGGCGAAAGGACATCCGACTGAGGCACCTGAAGAACAATCAGGCGGATCCCAACGAGGTCGATATGATTGTACCGCTGGACAACCTCAAGCATGCCGTCGCCCTGGATTGGTGCAGCGATACTGACTTCATCTATTGGACCGACGTGGAGCGCAGCACCATCAACAAGGCCCATCTCAACGGGAGCTATCAACAGAGGGTCGTGCACTCGAACCTGGTCTCTCCTGTCGGCTTGGCCCTGGATTGGATAACCGATAAGCTGTATTGGACCGACCCGTCAACGAATCGCATCGAAGTGGCCACCACAAATGGAAAGATGCGCACCTTGCTCATTTGGGAGAAGCTGTACAAGCCGCGGGATATCGTGGTGAACCCGATTGGTTAGTTAGCACATCCAATCACCATTATCACTACTAACTTTTACGTTTCGTTCTTGATCAAGATGGCCTCATGTTCTGGTCGGATTGGGGTGATGATCCCATGATCGAACGTGCCAATATGGATGGACACGATCGCATTACTATAACATCAAAGAGGCTAATCTATCCCAATGGACTGGCGATTGATTACGAGAAGAGTAAAATCTACTTTGTTGATGGTGGCACCAAGACCTTGGAGAACATGAACTTTGATGGCAGCGGCCGACAAGTAATCCTAAGTAAGTAGTCCAATATCCAATCCAGAAAAGGACCGAAATTACACTAATCTGAAATCCGAAACAGATGGACTTGGCCATCCTTTTGGCTTGGATGTCAACGAGGGCCGAGTGTTTTGGACCGACTGGGACACCAAGTCGGTGATGAGTGCCAACAAGCTGACTGGCAAGGAAACCAATGTTATTATCGCCAATAGTACGGATCTCATGGACATCCGGGTCTTCCATCGCACCCGAAGGCGCATCTTCAACGCCTGCGATAAGCTGAATGGCGGATGCTCGCACCTGTGTCTTCTGAATCCCACTAGTTACACCTGTGCCTGCACGGTGGGAGTTCAACTGAAGGACGATGGGCACACATGTTCCGAAGGACCAACCCAGTACATTCTGTTCGCCCACAGAATCGATATAAGACAAATATCACTGGATTTCGATCACCTCATCGATGTTGTCCTCCCGCTGCCGCCGATCTCGAATGCGGTTGCTCTGGATGTCGATCGGAAGACGGGCAACATCTTTTGGTCGGACACCATTGAGAATGTGATCATGAGCTCGAGTCCGGATGGTCTGCACGTGCATAAGGTGGTCGGCGATAGTCTGGAGAATCCCGATGGACTGGTTGTCGATTCGATCGGTCGAACTATCTATTGGGCCGATGCCGGTCGCCACACTATCGAAGTGGCCAGTTTGGACGGAAGCAATCGACATGTTATCGCCTACAAGGATCTGGAGTCGCCACGTGGCCTGGCCCTCGACTATGATGCTGGCCTGCTGTTCTGGACCGACTGGGGACACTATCGCAAGATCGAGCGATCCCATTTGGACGGCAATGAACGATCCCGCATTGTAACCGCCAATCTGGGTTGGCCCAATGGTCTGTCGCTGGATCTGAAGAGCAAGCGAATCTACTGGGTCGATGCCCGTCTCAAGACCATCGACTCGTGTGATTATACGGGAAATCAACGCAAGCTCATCATGTCATCCCTCCACCATCCGTATGCATTGGCTCTGTCCGAGGATAACATCTATTGGACCGATTGGAAGTCGAAGGCCTTGCATATGACCGAGAGACGGAATATAAGTGCTAAGCGCGATATTATCACCAACATCGATGGTCTTATGGACATCAAGGTCATCTATCAGGATCAACCGATGACCGATAATGTCTGTGGATCGAATAACGGTAACTGCTCGCACCTCTGCCTGCGTAATCCATCAGGATTCTCGTGTCAATGCCCCATTGGATTGCGATTGCGTCAGAATAGCACAACACAATGCCAGAATCTACCAGAGGTAAGCTGCTTCTTCTGCCCATGTAATCTAGTTCTATAAACTATAAAATATTTTTTCACAGGACTATCTGCTCATCGCCTTGCGTTCGGGAATTGGTATGATCTCCCTGAACTCCGGAGATTTTATGGACGTCGTTCTGCCCATAAATGGAGTACATGGAGCAGTCGTTCTTGACTATCACTACCGAAAGAACTTGCTCTTCTTCGCCGATGTGAATTTGGACGTCATTCGGAGGGTTAATCTATTAAACTTTACCGAAAGCAAGGTCATTGTCGGCACCGAAGTGCTGACTCCTAACGGAATAGCCGTCGACTGGATTGCAGACAACCTCTATTGGTCCGATACGGATCGCAAACTAATCGAAGTGTCCCGGCTGGATGGGAGCTCTCGCAAAAGGATTATCGAGGATAATCTGGGCGATCCGCGTTCACTGATTGTGCATCCGAAAAAAGCGTACGTAGACTTTCTATTTGAAGTTGTTGAGTAGTGTACTTGTATTTACCTGCTGTATCATTTCAGCTATTTGTTCTGGTCAGATTGGAGCTCCCCTGCTAAGATCGAACGTAGCTACTTGGACGGTTCAAATAGAACGGTCCTCATAACATCCGGTATTGGCTTCCCGACAGGCCTTACAATAGACTTTAGGTAAGTGCAAACCTCTTCGTAACTAAGAAGATTAAATTGTTACAATTGTGGAGCCTAAAACATCGTGGAGCTCAAACATCAAATTATAAATTTCGCCATAATTTTATTACTTTACAGCAATCGGCGGTTGCTTTGGGCAGACGCCTTGGAGGACAACATAGGCCAAGTGGACTTCAATGGCAAACGCCGCCAGACTATTGTTCCCTATGCACCGCATCCATTTGGTCTCACCATGGTAGGGATGATTCGGTGTTACAAATAGGCCGTTGTACTACTAACAGAACCCATATCATCTCATCTAGTTTGATAGCAGCATTTTCTGGACCGACTGGTACAACAAATCGGTCTACCGTTCGCAACGGTTGCCCCGGAGCGGATATGGTAATGCGTTCGAGGTGCGCGACGCCCTAAGCGGAGCTCTGGATATACGCGCCGTTTCGCTGAACCGTCAACCCAAGAGTTGGAATCACTGCGCCCAGGACAACGGCGGTTGCTCTCATCTCTGTCTCTACCGCTATGTCGACTACGTGTGTGCCTGTCCGGATATTGTGGACCCCAGGGATGCGGCCTGTTCGACGAAGCCCAAGGTTTTGGTGCATGCCAATCTGGAGAACGATCAGCTGCTCGAATACTCCGACGAGTCCACCGATGATTCCACACAGCCCGACCTGCTGGGCGAGTCCAGTAACCATGGCGACGATGGTCACACGAAAAAGAGTGACCAGGAACGAGAGTTCTTTGTCCTTGTGGCGCTGGGCGTGGTCATTGTTATGGTTGTCATCATCATACTCGTTATCTTCAGTAAGTAAATAATGATGATCTTTTGAAGGGAATGCCTCGAACCATTGCAGATTTCTTTGGCACCCACTGTACGAGTACTCTTGTCTCTTTTCGATTTCACCCACTGTCTCACTTTCACTTTCTTGCAGTGCTCGCCTTCAACACGAGCAAGAAGAAGAACAAACGCAATTCCCGCGGCTCCAGTAGATCTGTACTAACCTTCTCAAATCCGAACTATAACGTTGATGGTACGCCCATGGAGCCAAAGACGAATATATGGAAGCGATTTAAGTACGACAAATCTCATGTAAGATATGAAGTAATACAATATGATACCTGATACTGATACTGATACAATTTCTATGCTCTCAGCAGGAACGAGCCGGGGTCTATGAAGAGCGTAGTCTGACCACAGAGACGGCTTCCTCGAGCCTTTTTGTCCCGACACCATCGCCGATGGCGTCGCCCTCTACGAAAACAATCCAACTGACAACGCTCTCGACTATCACATAGCTGGCATAAATAGTTAATGGCCCTACATAAGTAAATCTTGGAAACCATTTATCGATTCATGCAATTGTGATTAATTTGATTGTAAATGTGGAAACCAACTGTTTTTCCTTTTTTTTTCTTGATTTCATTTGCTCTTCAACCCCAGTAGTAAATTTCGTTAAATTTTTTCGGTTTTTTTTCCGTTGTTGTAAGTGCAAATGTGTCCTGTTAAAGATCAAAGGGGGATTTGAGATAATACGAAAAAGAAATATATTATATAAAATGGAAATGATATAATATTCAATTATGTAATCACAAAATTATTTTCCTATTTTTTAAATAATAAGTAATAACTATTAAGTAATTCGGGTGCTTCAACTTTGAAACAAAAAAAACAGTATCCTACTACCAGGCGCGTTTTTTGTTTGCTAATCACAAATTACAAAAAATGACCATAGCTTGGTTTATGTTTATGTCTGATTTCGCCAATGATCCAATCATTGTTGAGTCCAATTATAAACACAGTGTGTGTGCGGAAGTTTTTGAGAGATTTCCCCGGCAAAAATTCCATTTCCATATCCTAGCTCTTGTTTTACAAATGTGCTAGGCTGTCGATCCTAAGTCTGTATGAAAATTGTACAACATAATTAAACGAAGAGGCGTCGAACACGTTTTTCGGAGCCCCAGAAAGCCCTACATTTCATTTCAAAAATTTTTTTTGTCACAATACGAAAACCGCGGGCTTAATTCCATTCAGGGCTTCAGCAAAATATCTGGTAACTTAAGTTTTCTATCCGTGTTTGTAAATATATTTTTTGCTTGCAGATGTATGAACTATTAAAATACACAAAAAAGCATTCTTATATTTGCTCAACAAATTTGGGGCAAAATGATTTTATGTCTTTTTCTGTTAACCCTAGTGAATTCGATAAGTTTTGCGGAAATTCTACTCAGAGATTGTAACTTTTGTAAGAGGCTTCCTAAGAAGAGTTAAAGGTCTTGAGGTTTCAAGGGTGGAGGCAAAAATGTAAGGAAATGTTTACCATCGGCGATGATCGTTCTGGATAACCGTGTGGTAATATCTACATTAAATGTTGTTACGAATTTACTTAGTGTACTTGATGTGTTTTATTTTTAACTCCTAATCACTAGATCAGCATCAACGTTGGTTTCTTGCTCTTTCGGTCTAAAAACGAAATATACAATTGGGTATTTTTCATAAAGACGTAAGTATTGCTTAGTAGCTTTTTTCGGATTAGAGTGAAACCGGCGAATACGGATACGAATTGGATAGAAGGACAAAAGGTCCTTTAAAAGCTTTATTGTATCGAGCTTTACACAAGCTATACTGTGCTTTTCGGTCTTTATGCTTGCTTTCGGTGGTTTGCTAATGACTTAGCTCACTAACTTCTTTCTATTATAAACTAGATATCGTCGTACCATCCACACAAACCCACTAATAGAACACAGTCCAAAAGGAGCTGTGACCTTTCCGGCAAAAGCCCGCCGTATTTGAGGTGTACCCCATTCCAGGATCCCAAAACCAAGGTCAATGATCCAAAAAAAAATGCATCATAACTCTTAACTCTTCACTTTCGAGTTCGTGGGCATTTTCTTGATCGCAATGCGATCGGTCAATGGTTTGTTCGAACGGCTTCTCCTTTAAATCCATGTTACAACCCTAACAATTGAAATATCATTAAAATCCTCATAATTACCTAATTAAAAAAAAACTTCTTATGATTTAGAAGTTGTTCTACATTTTTCTATTCACTTTTTCCGCTACCTTGGTATGTGATTTTCTTACATTATGTTCTACAAATTACTTAATTTAGCGTGCCCCGTAATATGTGTGTGTTTTGCATGCTCTATTGCGGAAAAAGGGTTTTTTGTGACCAAGGAACGGAAAATAAAAGGCGTCTCGACTTAATTGCAACATGCTTTGCGCATGGCGAATACAAAACTGTGCCAGCGGCTATTGAAGCTGCATCTGCATTATATAAAGCATGTCACAACGTGCAGTGCTCTCAATACGGACTAGTCCGCATAGTGATAGGGTGTTCGTCTATGGCCAGGAAATAATTATTTTCACTAATACCTAGCGAAAGCCTAGCGTAAATATTTAAAATGGTTCGTAAATTGCTAGCCCCTCACTTGATTACCGGGTAAGCTAATCATTCGAAAGCTAGATTTATAATTAAGATTTGATAATCCCATTATTAAATGTAAGTAAGTGGAGTTAAATCAATTTCAGAGACGTTTAAGAAATCACTTTTATATCTTAAAATAGGTGTCTAAAAGTATACAACAATATATTTTTAACCCAAGAGGGAAATAAATTCAGACAAAAGGAGGTCTGCGCTTTATTCACTGCATACTTTTAGGCACAAAAGTGATTTTATTTCATTTCAAAAGCTTATGTGGCACCCCCCAAAATATTAATTTATGCCTAAGCACATAAGTAGCACATTTCGAATTCAAAGCAGCCTACATCAGCCTGTCACTTACTTAGTTCGACGGCAGGCAATCAATAAAAGTGGGCAAACAGTTGATTGATTTTATAATTCCTGCACTCTGTGGCGAGAAGTGAACGAATATAGAACATCTACTTTTCAGGTTTTTGATTTACTGCATCTGTATGGGAGTGGGAAATAGTACTATCCAATCCCCAACTTCATCGGATCTACTGTATATCAAGGCTCTGGGCTCGCTACCGAATATTACGAATGAGTTCAGTTCGAGGATATTCAATTCAATTCAAATGACAGCTCGATCGATGAACAACAGAACGCGCAGTTACTTACCCGAATCCCTCGCCCATCAAAGTCGTAGGGTTCCGCGAAAGGCCTCATCGGCCGATATGCTGAGTCGCAATATATCGATGATACTGGAGAACCTGCTCAAGCGCTACGAACAATCGCAACTGCCCACCCATGGACAGGGCGTTCCGACGGTGGTCCAGACCAATATCCTAATCCGCAGCATGGGTCCTGTCTCGGAACTGGACATGGACTACTCGATGGACTGCTACTTCCGGCAGTACTGGCGGGACAAGCGGCTGAGCTTCAAGGGACCCATCAAGAGCCTGTCGCTCAGCATCAAGATGCTCGACAAGATTTGGCGGCCGGACACGTATTTCTACAACGGCAAGCACTCACAGATTCACATGATCACAGTGCCCAACAAATTGCTACGACTGGACCAAAACGGAGGTATTCTGTATTCGATGCGGTACGGTCCTGTGTCCTAAGTTATTAGATCACTTACTAATAATACCCTATATAGACTGACAATCAAAGCCACTTGCCCAATGGAGCTGCAAAACTTTCCCATGGACCGGCAATCCTGCCCCCTTGTCATCGGAAGTTGTAAGTTCTCCCCACTTACGAGTACTTACTTTTTGAACACTTTTCACTCACATCTCATACGCTCAAACACTTCAGACGGTTATATCAACCAACAGCTAATATATGAATGGAAGAACCAAGATGATGCCGTCTCCTTTGTTCCGGGAATGACCTTAAACCAATTCGATCTCATCAGCATGATGCATCGCAATTCTACAACTGTGCGACGCGAAGGTGACTTTTCGGTCCTGCATGTAGCGTTCAATCTGAAGCGTCATACTGGATATTTCCTGATTCAAGTAAGTAAAAAGGTTTGAAACTCGAAAAGGATCGATATTTTCGATATTATCGGAATATCTATTCTGTAATATCGATATTTTCGAAATTATCGGAATATCTATTCTGTAATATCGATATTTTCGCAATTATCAGAATATCCATTCTGTAATATCGATACGATATGTAATGTATCACGGCCTACTTCTGAGCACCTTTTTAATCTTGGATATATATAAAACTCTCCCTCAAATTTCAAGAAGTTTTAAGCACAGTGCAAACCAGTAATGCTACAACTTTCATATTTTCATCAAATATTCTTACTTCCGACTTATCGAACTATTAACTAATATATCCACTATATCACAGGTGTATGTGCCCTGCATACTGATCGTGGTCTTGTCGTGGGTCTCCTTTTGGATACATCGCGAGGCCACCAGCGACCGGGTCAGTCTGTGCGTGACCTCGGTCCTGACCCTGTCCACCATCAGCCTGGACTCGCGCACTGATTTGCCCAAAGTCAAGTATGCCACCGCCCTGGATTGGTTTCTCCTGATGAGCTTCCTCTACTGCATTGCCACCTTATTGGAATTCGCCGGCGTTCACTACTTCACGAAACTTGGCAGCGGAGAGAGTCCGCAGCTGGAGGATCAGTGGGAGGACATCTGCATGGCTCATGGCTCACTATCGGATCAAGCGGCTGATGGGGATGGGGATGCGGATGGTGATGGCGATGCTGAGTCGGACTCGAGTGATGGTACCGAGAACGAGGAAAACGAGGGGGCGGCGAGTGAATCGATTTGTGCCTGCAGCCAAAAACACGATGCTCTTGGCCTGGAATATGAGGTTTCACTGCAAAACTCACTCGCCGGCGCTGGTTTTCTCAAGCGCAATGCCATCTTCTGTCCGACATACAATGTAAGTGAGCGGAATTAGAATCCAGAGATTCGCAACTAAGCTTCCCATCCCGTTTCGTGACATATCCAGGATCCATCGTATATACTGCCGAACACCATGGAGAGAACCACTCAAACGGAGCCGCCGGCGGTTTCGCGATTGCACCAGATGTGGATGTGCCTGAAGAGCGACAACAGCTTCCGCAGGCAACGGGAGCGCAACGCGGCTGCGCAGAAGAGCGAACAGGGAGGCGCCAACTGCTATGTGAATAGTGTGTCCCTGATCGATCGAGTGGCCCGAATCGCCTTCCCCATGTCCTTTGCCTTCCTCAACCTGTTGTACTGGTGGGCCTACGGAATGTACAAGAAGGAGTTCTCATGGTCCAATATGAAGGCATAGACACGATGAATAAATGATTATAACCATTACCAGAACTATATAAATACAATTTAATAACTTTCTTACTTCGGACTGGGTGATAGATCCTCGATAAAGCGTGTGCGGATCCACAGAGGGTGATTTTGGGGGATAAATCACTCTCTCACTCGTTCGCATAATAAGTGAAGGGAAATGTGGTATTCAAAAAGTATGGCTAAATACGTTGCCTCAGCTTAAAAACTAGCCTTTTGATCAACTAACTCTTTACATCACATTTAAGAATTCAAAAACAAATTTTCCATTTTTTTGAAGGGGTGACATTACGAATTCTTTTTTTTTAATGGGAAAATAAGGTTTCTAATATTACGATATTATATTGTTTTGGATTGAGGAAAGAAAAGTTCAAAAAAGTATGCAACAAATATAGGGTTTCTGAAAATTCCTAACGACAATCCATTTAATCCATTTCTAAATAATCGATACTTAAATTTACTTATATCCCTTTTTGTTCGAAAATTTCAAAACAGAGCCCGTGAAGCTTTTCAAGAGCTTAGCCCAACGACCGCAGGGCGTCGCTTTCGAAAAGCACAGTCCCATTGCCGAACAGAATGGAAAGGAAAGGCAAAAGGACATTCTGGGAAAGCAGAAAGCAGAAAGCACAGGCCTATGTATGTATTTGATAAAGCGAACAAACTTGGGTAATAGGGATGCGCAATGCAGGTCAAGCCGAGCGAAATGAACTCACCCGAGAAGCTTCTGCACAAGCATCTCTATAAGCAATTATTCATTAGATAGATATAGATACTGTGGGTGCTCGCACGCAGTTCGCAGCAGTTCGAGGCTACGCGTTAACCAGGACCAAAATACAAAATACAAATATACAAAATATTCAAAATATACGGACAGGACAGGACAGGACAGGAAAAGACTGGACAGTACAGGGACGGGAAAACGAAGTGCCAGCGGGAAAGGGACAGGAAACGGAAAAGGAACAGGAACAGGAAAAGGAAAAGGGAACAACAGTGATAAAGATAAAGATTAAGTTTGCCAATGCATAAATCTGAGTGTGCGATTGCAAATTCCCCTTTTATGGGCTAGTGCTGGTGATATATTGATATGGATGAAAAGGCAAGACAAACCGAATCTGCTGTCCCAAATGCATAAGTTATATTCAACTGTAATGTGATTCAATATCAACATATATATTTCATTGTGCTTTTGTCTACCTAATTTCGGCTTTCGTTTTCAAATGTGCACCTTCACATAAAGAGTATATTTTGGTGTTTCGATGCTTATTTTCATTTAAGACAAAACCGAATATTAAAAAGCGAGACCTCGAAAATGTGTTGGATAAAAAATGAGAACAAAATCGGGGTACACTAAACATGCGATAGAATAAAAACAAGGACACTGGCTCGGCGTTGCCACCTATTTAGGGTGTTTTAAAACGAGCAATTAAATTTAAGGACATTCAAATTGAGCAATTATCCTCTTCACAATTTTTATTTCGCACACATTACATAATGTACGGGTTTTTAGATAGAGAGTCCCCAATAGGAACATGCTTTATACCATCCCTATTTTATTTACATTTATTAGTGAAGGATTTCGTGGTTTTTAAATTTGTACAAAATATATTAACTTGGAATTCGAAACGGCTTCTACCTAATTACTTTGTATTTGATATATTTTTCATTGCCATCCACAGATCCCTAAAACATGCCAGGGTAAAGAAGCCAGATGCATTTGATTTAGCTGCCGCGATGAAAGAGGACAAGTTGGAAATGACAGCGCAATCGATTCCAAAAAGTTGAGACCCGAACAACGACACAAGCAAAGGCTGTCAATATGACATGTTGTACGCGCGTCGGAGTAACCTGTAGTCTGCTCTTCTTCCTACTGGGCGCCCAGCTACAATTGATTCGGTAGGTGATATATGTAGTACATTAGGGGGGTCCACATTTGTTGGGGTATTTCTAGGGTCTTAACAAATGTTTTGAGAAAAACTGTCAAAAATGTCGTATAAATAATTTTGAAGATCATTTCATAACGCCTAAATCTCAAAATAAAACTGGTTAGTTTTTGAATTCATTTGTTGCACACCCAAATCTTAAATATATATGGCTTATATGGCTTATTATACCCATAAACATACTTTAAAAAAATGTCATATCGAGTGTTTAAGCAAAGAGTAAAAATATATAGAGATTCCTCTTTTTGTACCCCCTTTCTTTTGCCTAGTTTCGTATAATTATGGAATTGAGTTACCTACTTCTAGGTGTCTTCGAAAAGATGTGCTTGCCGGCCGCCTTGAAAATGTTACGCAAACGATATCGAACATACTCCAAGGCTACGATATTCGACTCAGGCCCAATTTTGGCGGAGAGCCCTTACATGTCGGTATGGATTTGACCATAGCCAGCTTTGATGCCATATCAGAAGTTAACATGGTAAGTCATATTTATATGGATCTAATCACTGCGATTAAGACTAAACCCTTCTAACCCCTAGGATTATACGATAACAATGTATTTAAATCAGTACTGGCGCGATGAGCGTTTGGCATTTAATATCTTTGGACAATATTTCGATGGCGATGATAATGACGACGGGATCAGTGATGTGCTAACACTATCGGGGGACTTTGCTGAAAAGATCTGGGTACCAGACACGTTTTTCGCCAACGATAAGAACAGGTATTCTCTGTAGAACAAATACTCGTATGTTTCAACTAAACCTTCAACCTATTCGCCTAGTTTTCTGCACGATGTCACTGAGAGAAATAAACTAGTGCGTCTGGGCGGCGATGGAGCTGTCACATACGGCATGCGTTTCACCACGACTCTGGCGTGCATGATGGATCTGCACTACTATCCACTGGACTCCCAGAATTGCACTGTGGAGATAGAGAGCTGTAAGTGGAACTCTGGTCAATTTAAGTAATATTACTTTATGGCAGGGGTGCTGAAAACTGCCTACGGACAACTACGGAGGGCGACACAAAGAAAGATCGACGTGTGCCCAATGCTAAAAAGCCGTGTGACAGCAGAAATGGGATGAGCACCACTGGGATGGAATATGATGGAAATACCAACTAAACTAACTCCGTAACTACTAATTGCAGATGGCTATACGGTCAGCGATGTGGTCATGTACTGGAAGCCCACGCCTGTGCGCGGAGTGGAGGACGCGGAACTGCCCCAGTTCACCATCATTGGCTACGAGACCAACGATCGCAAGGAGCGACTGGCCACTGGGGTCTATCAGCGACTGTCGCTCTCGTTCAAATTGCAACGAAACATCGGTTACTTCGTTTTCCAAACGTACCTGCCCAGCATTCTGATCGTAATGCTGTCGTGGGTCTCGTTTTGGATTAACCACGAGGCGACCAGTGCCCGCGTGGCCTTGGGCATCACCACAGTGCTCACCATGACCACAATTAGCACCGGTGTGCGCAGCTCACTGCCTCGTATTTCGTATGTAAAGGCAATCGACATTTATCTGGTCATGTGCTTCGTCTTTGTATTTGCAGCCCTTCTTGAATACGCCGCCGTTAACTATACTTATTGGGGCAAAAGAGCTAAAAAGAAAATAAAGAAGGTCAAAGATTGTTGTCCAGGGAAGATCGGTGGGTTTAGTTTGGGCAAATACTATACTACTAAGTCTATAATTATTAGTATCCGCAGGAAAGAGCGAAAGATCCGAGACGTGTTCAACGACAGAGGACATAATCGAGCTGCAGGACGTCCGAATGAGTCCTATACCCTCGCTGCGAAGGGGAACCTACAACGCCACCCTCGACTCCATCGGCACCGAAACGATGAATCTGGGCAAGTTTCCGCCAAGTTTTCGAATAACCCGTAACTACGGCACCGGACACAGTCAGCTGAGGCGTCGAGCACAGAGGGGTAATGCCTTAAATATGGATACATCATTATAATAACTATAATATCTATGATAACTAGGAATTAACGCCCGCCCACGCATGTTGCATGCCCTCAAACGCGGGGCCTCTGCTATTAAGGCCACCATACCGAAGATCAAGGATGTCAATATCATAGACAAATACTCCCGAATGATATTTCCGATCAGCTTCCTTGCGTTCAACCTGGGCTACTGGCTGTTTTATATTCTGGAATGATGATATATAATTAATTACCCTAGCAGAACAGAACAGAACCATAAGATCCGAATACAACTTTTTATAACCTGCATAATAAAGATTGACTTCGCCATAATATTTGGGCGTACCTGAATCTGTGGTTTTCCTGGAAAATGCCATCAAGAATAACGCATAGAATGTCAGTTTCTACTGTTTACTACTCCAAGTCGCTTATAGCTAGTCTTACTTAGCTAACCACTCTACGTTATCCTGCATCCATTGTCAATCCGCTCCTCCACTCGAATTCA
Source organism: Drosophila prostipennis (assembly GCA_037075205.1). Classification (NCBI taxonomy): domain Eukaryota; kingdom Metazoa; phylum Arthropoda; class Insecta; order Diptera; family Drosophilidae; genus Drosophila; species Drosophila prostipennis. The sequence continues at coordinate 135,343 of JBAMCJ010004348.1, forward strand.
CTCAAAGAACCACCACTGGTCACCGAGCTCATCGCTAGCTCTAATATGGCGAGGACTCAGGTTCGCATGGCTTGAATCCACCGCCGCACATTGGTCGATCACACGAAAACGCTGGCCAAAAGTCCAAAATCAATGTTAAGAACTCGGGGCTATTTCACATATGTGTACGTATAATACAAAAGTTGACAAAATCGAGAGAGGAAGCAATCACTGCAGAAACAAAAATATGATTCTCTGAATTCTCTGAATTCTCTGAAGAAAAAATAGCACATACAAATTTAGCTTTTCACGTTTCTCCCCGGTTTGGCATTTTTATTTCGAGATTAATTTGAAAACGTTTTGATATTTGTCAACCAATCTCTAAATATATGTAGTCTTAAGCTCGAGATAAAAATGGAATGTGAATGTAGAAAACAAGGGAAACGCGTGAAGATGTGATACTCGTATGCAGGAAGCCCAATTGCAGCAGAAAATCATATTTTTCTCACCGCCGTTTTGTTCTTCGTTTAATTCTGTAAACCAATGTTATAAAAACTAGACACTAATGCTGCGGCTGCTGGACATACCCGAACCATGGACTGGTTCTCATTTGAATTTGAATTTTGATCCGCCGTCGAGGATGCGTTTGTCGCGATGTGATCACCACCGCCTATGTGACTTACAGATTAGTAGGAGTTGCAAACAAAAGGTTTAAAAACGGAACAAATCAAATGATATTAGGTAAAAATACACACCTGTTAGGTTGGCGTTTGACTTTGGCAAGTTGACCACATCGCGGCGAAATGTTGATAGGTTTTGGGTGAACCTAAAAAGAACGAGAAAATAGATATATTATTTATAATATATATTATATATATATTTATAAGCCAGAAGCGCACATTGGTTTTTGTAAAGTCACAAAGCATCAAAACCCTTCAAAACTCACTTTTCCTTGTTTTTACTGGAAACATTTCGCTCAATTCCAACCATCAGGTCATCGAACCATTGAGCCATTGTCTGTTGTTTCTCCATCGGCTGCCCACATATGATTCTATCTTTCAGGGATCTGTTGAATAGATAGGTTTTAAACGTTGCTATAAGGAAATATATATCGTCATACCGATAATAGTCCTCATAGAGCAAGATAAGTACCAGCAGGGGTCGTGACATCGACCACTGATTTCGGCAGTCCTCGGCCAAAACGTTGTTCAACAAGGAGGACATCATACTCTGAAGCAACTCAGAGTTAATTTCAACAACCTTAAAAATGAAATAAATTGTTTGATAGCGTACTTGTTACTATATTTCAATACATACCTTCAAAAATTGCGCATTCTCTTGATTTAAACTGCGAAGCTTTTTGTTTGGAAATGTGGAAACTTGAAAGGAATTACAGAATTAGTTGTATGCCCACCGCATTTTATATATTTTCCGATCCTAATTACCTTTCATCTGTAGCTGTTTAAAGATGTATGAAACAATACTATCCAAAATTGTGCAGCAACTTATGTAAATGGCTGAATCTAAAAATTATATTTATTGTAAAATATAATATTCTTTTAAGGGTTGTCCTTAGTTTATAGAACCCACCTAAAGCCGCAAGTCCTTTAGTGAGGCTTTTTAGTATGTAAACGAAGGCAGAAGGCTCCAGCGCTGCCAAGTAAGAAACATGATCTTGTGATAGGCAATTTAGTAAATTGTAATAGGCGGTCGATAATTTTGGGTATTCCTGAAAGTAAAGTAAAGTTTAGATATTTATATTTTATAATTTATCATAAAATGAACCCACCAGCAGATCGCTCTGTTGTATAGAGAGTATTAACTTTGCGATAGTATTCAGTACGTTGTCCAATGTATCATCTCCATACAGTTTGAATACGCCGCAATTAACATAATTTCCGCCAAGTGAGTTCTTTAAGATTAGGAAGCATATGGCAATTCCTTTAAGTCTCATCGGGTACAGTCGATCGCGCGGAACATCCTGATGCAGAATGCGGTTGCCGTATATACAAATAAGTTTCGAGGCCTCGCGGAATAGGAGAATGCCCATGGGGCTGGACACATTTCCCGCCAGCCGTTGGGTGCGACAATGCACCAACTCGGCGAACAGTTTCAGCACCGGTGTCGTGACGGCAGGATCGTGAGCCCACAGCTCCATGGCGCGCAGCAGTATGGGCAGGTAGTCCGCATAGTAACTGCAATAGTGATCGTTTGAATATCTATATATCTACAATCTAATATCTATACGCACAGCCATTCGAAGAGCATGGTGTACTGAATGCGGGCGTTCAGCGGCAGCGCCAGGCCACGAAGGTCGCGGGCCAGGCCGATGGTGGCCTTTTTGGCCTCATCACTAGGAAATATATTGGTGTCCATCAGCACAGAGCCCAGGGACTCGAATTGGTCTACAAAAAAGTGGATAATCTGAATTAATATCATTTGAGAGGTACGAGTATAAGCAAAACAACTGACTTGTTAAAGGCTCCAGGAAATTATAGAATCTCTCCTCATCCTCGCCCAAATCAAACATCAGCAGGCGGCCCAGCGAAGTGTAAAACATGGTGCGACATCGCATTTCGCTCAGCGTAGAATTCGTTCCTAGGAATGGGAAATGTTCGCTGGTGTGATGCGTTAGCATAAACTGGACCTCCTCCAGACGTGCCAGCTTGCGCACTGAGTTGAAGTGCACAGAGAGATCGGAGAGTAGCATCAGGGTTTTGGTAATGATCGGCTCAGAGCGTCCCCAAAACTTAAGATTTGTAATACTGAAAGATTAGTATTCGTAAGAGCAATCAATCAAGAAATCAAGCTCCAATCCGACTTACATTTTACGGTTTATAAAACTTAAAAGCATCTGCTCGTCACTCAGCCCGAACACCTCGCTCAGTCTCTTGTACACGTTGGCCTTCTGGGCCTGCTCACTGCTGTGCATTTTTCGCACCTGATCCAAGAAGCTCAGGATGGCCAGCTCCAGCTTCTCGCAGCCAGCCTGGGGCAGGCGAGCATCGGTGAGGCTCATCAGTTGCAGGACTCTTATCACGAGCTCTGCGTCCATGGTGTCGTGCTCATCGCTTGTCGTGACAGAAAGACGACCCACTATGGCCGATCCGATGATGTACACCAGCCACGTTAGCTGCAGCTCGTGTATGGTGATGTCAATGGGATTGGCGTTGGGCGTCTGCAAAAGGTTCTCATACTCCCGGGCCTTCTGGTCAAAGTGCTGGACGAGAAGACCACAAGTCTTGTTGTACTCGCACCTCTCGATCACCGACAGCTGCTCCAGCTGCTGCTGCACCATGCACAGATCGTCCAGCGGATCCTCTAGATTATCGCGCACAATCACGGGCACTGCATCCAGGCGCGAGTCAATGTACGCCTTTATCACCTCCGGCGTGTAGGTGCCCAGCAGATGCGGATCCGGGGACTTGACGTACGGTACCGAGGCAACCATACGTTGCCAGAGGGTGAGTAAATAGTGCACACTGTTCGGTGCAAAGAGCCACAGCTGAGGGGGAACAAAAGGTAAGGTAAGGGTTCGAGTTTCCCCTTCTGAAATCCAAATACATACATGCAGGGACTGGACAGTGAACTTAGCTATCAGTTCAATTGCCTCGGGATAGCAGGGCACCGCTATAAGTTCGCCCAATTGATAGTTGGACTTGAGGCGAGCCAGCAGACGGCAGAATTCATGATAGTTATCTGGGTCACTCAGGCCCTAAAACGAAATGTTTGCCAAAATACGGGGCGATAAATCGGCATATGGCCTACTCACATGCAAGCTGGTCAATATATCGCGTACTCCTTCGACCAAATGCGTTAGAAATTTCGTTCTCTCGGAATTACTAAAAAGAGACCGACGCACAGATGTCATTTGTACCAGGCAGGATATGGAGTAGCTAGCTAAACCATTGGGCAAAATTTGGTATAAATCAAAAAAAAGTTTAAGTGTGTTCGAATCTAAGAATGCAGGGCGCCAAGCTGTGGGTATCTACGTATAAGGTCAATTTAATAGAGAATTGAAATTAATTATTTGCATTTGCGTACATACCTGAACGTTGTTCATATCGTCCGCGGACTCATCTGTGGAACTGCCGATAAAGTCAAAGCTCAGGCAATTTTTCGTTAGGCGCAACACGTGCGATATTAGCCTGCAGGGGTAAACGAAAATATTACTTAAAGAACCACTTAAGAACAAAAAAGATATATATACTTTATAGGGTAAATACAGAATTATAACTCTTAAAAACCAAGCATACTCGTATTAAGTAAAAAAAAATAAGGAATAACTCACGCTTGTTGCGATTCGTCCATGAAGTTAATATTTTTGCTATTTTCGCGGGCCGTGATCAGCAGTGAGCAGGATAAGAGAAAGGTGTCGTATAGCTGCTGGTCCCGGTAGGAAGTGGCTATTTTTCGATTTTTCGAAAAGGACAAGTGGACGTCCAGCTCCACAATAGAGTTCATTTCGCAAACCAGTTGCGATAGAATTTGCACGCCGATTGTACAGTGCTCAACGGAGCCCTAGAACGTAAATGCAGTAAAAAAAAGAATGGTATAATGGTATGATATAGTATGGTATAGTATAGATGAGTATGGTATAGTACAGAACTCTACCTGCAAGAACTTTTTGACATCCTCCAGCAGGTTCTGGAACACCATCTCGCCCTTGAAGGTGTCGAACCAGCCGAACTTGGTGATCTTGGCCAGCAGAGTAACCAGAGCCTGGACAACAAAGTGCTGCAGGTTGGGCCGCGTCGCCAGGTAGTTGAGGGCATAGCTGCGTATGTCGATGCGCTGCTCGAGACTCAATCCCTGGATGAGTTTCGTGAGCGTGGAGGCGGCCAGCAGCTGGGCGTAGCTGGAGTCGGCTCGGTCCAACAGCAGTTGGCACTTGGGCAGCGCATCCTGGCTGTTGACGAAGGTCACAAGGGCTTTTTCCGCCTCCGCACGAATGCTAATGTCGGTGGCCTCGTAAAGTTGCTTGCAGAGTACCTCCAGTTGTTGTATATCCTAAAGGGGCCATTGAATGTCTTATATTTGCATACTTTATGTTAGAACCGCTTAATAAATACATACCATAACGATGAACACCGGACGACTGGGCTTAAAAAAGCAAACTGGTCAATTCGGGAAACGCTTCTTAATCCCCGGTAACTACGTCTTAGATCTAACCGCTTTCGAGTTTTTCGGTATCTTTAAAACTTCCTTAGCAAAAGTGAAGGCATGTGACATTTGGTAACAACGAGCCTACTTCGTTATTTATATTTTTTAAGTAAATTTATAAATGAAAACAAAACGCCAAGTTTTTTTTTGACAAGTGTGACCAAAACAAACAAATCATAATTAGTTGGGGTATTCATGCACTTGTTGCAACTGCAGTCGCGTGAACGGCGCATTATCGCATCAGTGAAATACGCAGCATAAAATTAGTGGTTATTATGCTCCCACCAAATCGATCCGTTACGATATTTCTCTACATCATGTCTAATTAATGCTTTAATTAACCTTACATATAAATAATTAAATACAAATTATATGCAACATTTTCGCAGCGCCAAGAACCGCATAGAAAAAGGTTATTTCTTTTAAGAAATTTTTAATTTCTTCTACCCAAGATGATTCAAACCTAAAATGTACGATCACAAAAAAACATTGAATCTGCATTTATAATATTTTTGTAAAGCGGATAATAAGTAAACGGCCAAATCAGAGTTTCACATCTTTAAAAATTCCAACCATTCCGCTCAGTGGGATTATCGTATTACACATTTCCCTGAACTGAAAATCGACATCTCACATAAAAAATGTGTTATATGGACTTAATATTAAATAAAAGCAAATACGTATAAAAAGTTAAAAATAAAAAAAATCAAAGCAAATAAAAACGTTTTCTAATTCATGGAAATGCTGCCTTTAAAATATATTATCGATAATAATCGTTTTTTGTCAAAAAAATTTTAAAATAATAAACACGATTGCAATCGATAAATGTTTTTTAATTGAATAGGGTTGGGGTGAAACCATAAGCCAACCATTTAGCACCTGTAGACGGGTGATTACCAATGTCGAAGATCTGTTAGCGTAGAAAGACCTGCTGATCTTATTAATATTTAATATTTACCTTTGCGACGAGCGGACCTAATCCGGATCGAAGGACCACCTGACCCCCGAGCCTCGATAACCAAATCATAACTGACCCATCAATACTTTATTTGTTTATTTAAATAATCTGCCACTAGGTGGACCACCATTAATAAGTTCATTGTTACGTACAAAACACTGTTTGGTTTTATAGTATTCGTTGTTTTTGACAAATAATTAAGTAGATGACATTGTGTATACATCAAAAATAAAATGGATATATTACAAATATAAAGATTAAAATATCATACACACATAATGTTATATATGACCTTCATTAATACAGCATCTTAATGTAAAACAGATTTAGATTTTATTCAGGGTTCAATAAGCGGTTCTATGTTTTATTTAGTTCGTCAAGTAGTATGCTTTTACTGAAGAGCTGGGTTTTATTGTCCTCACAGACTGAGCGCACAAGCCTTTTATTCCGTGGCAAGCAGCGAAAAGTTCTCAAAATTCAGCTTACCTTGTATAGACTCATCGTCCAGGTCTTCGGTGCTGTTGGTAATACGTGCTGTCCATGAAAGATAATGAATATTTATAAGATTCTATATAATATAATGTAAATATGTATACGCACTTCTGGAACCCTTTGTTGAACTGACGCCCATGGAACTTTGTAAGCCTCCATTTCGGCCATATAGAACATTCTCCAAGTAGGACAGACCATTGTTATTGACAATGTTCAAGCCAAGGCACGTCTCGATTTGTTTCCAGCGATGCAGCCGTTCCTGCAACTCATTTGTCACATCTCCCAAGGCATTTCGTGCCTCAACAATGGATCGATCGACATCATCAATACTTTTGCCGTGCGTGGAAACGAATGCGCCAACCAAACTCGAACGCTTCTTCCGCAATTTCTCACAAGCCTCTCTGGCCGACTGAAGCTGCTTCTCAGCCGATGTGCGTTTCTTCTGATGATTCTTACTCTCTAGTTCATATGTGTATTGCAGCCACGATTGAAGCTGTGGCGGTGGTGCCCAGCAGTTGTCAACTAACTCGAATTCGGCACGAGACAATTCATTTCGTAGCATCTCGATTTCCTTTTTCAGCTGCTGCACTTCCAGGTCCGAGTTCGAAGAACTGAGTGTAGGCGCTTCTTTTAGACGCCTCTCCAAATCCATTTTCTCAGTTGCCACATTTTCCTGCTCCATTCTGGCTCGTTCTAGTTCCTGTAATATAAATACAGATATTACAAAATGTATTTCAAATATTAATTTTAATATTTATTTAAAACAAACCTTCTGCATTTCCTGTAGACTTTGTTCAGCCCTCTGCAATCCCTCCATATCTTGAGCCATTCGACGAAGATGACGTTTGGCATTCTTATTCTGCTGGTAGGCGTACCAACATCCAATAATAGCACTAAGCAACAAGGTAACCAATATGTAGTCCTTCCAGCGGGTACCAGTTTCTATATAAAGGAAAAGTATAATTACATATATTTATATTTGGTATTTCAGATTTTTTTTTTATCTATTTCGGATTATTTTGATTTAATAATAGAGTAGAACTTACCTCGCGGTGGCCCAAAAAGAACAACGTCCATAGCCTTTAATGAGATTTTTTGCTTATGTATAGGGTCTTTTATTCCAAGGACATTGCCCACATACTGAAGATTATTCACAGCCAACCTAAAATGCAGAATAAAATTACAAATATTGAAATTTTAACAATAGATCTAAGCAGAATTGTAAGCATATAGGTATAAACTTCGGCTGGCCAAAGTTAGCTTCCTTTCTTGGCATTAAAAACTAAAAATGATGTGTCATGATGAAAACCAAATTTAGATACTTAAATTAAAAAAAAAAACGATTTATAGCATACCTTGGCAAAGCAGCTCCAGTGACCTTATGTAATTTAAACAGATCAACATATTGGGGCAGCTGAACAGATTGTGCCAACCAATCGGTCGTCTGTTCGATGGTCCAATTATGCACCTCTGATCTCAGCCAAGCCTCCCACAGTTCTTTGACCGATATATGCATATCGTCATTAAAGTGAAATGCTTTCTGCCGTTTTTCATAACCCGAGTCGTACTTCAATTCCTCCCGTAAAAACTGTAAAAAAAATAGGTTTAAAAATGAGAACATAAAATAGGTCAATGAAATGTTGATAGCTACAAATTAATAATGGGAAATGAATTAAAAAAGTGTGTCGTATAGAAGGCCTCTAATAAACTGAAGGACTAATATTTGAAACCTGAGTTCTGACGGTTCTGATCACAATATATTTTCCTAACAAGAAAGGAAGCTTTGTTGGGCAAGCCGAGTTTTTTATATCTTTGCACTTATTTTAAAAGGCTTTAATTTTTTTTTTGTAATTCAATTAAAAATATTTTTCAGGGAACCTTGAGACAATAAATATTTATAATTTCTGTTTAAAAAAAAATAATTCAATCGTTTTTTTTAAATGTACACAGTTAACCAATCAAAAACTTTAGAAAACGAAATGTATATTTGTTTTGGGGTCAAAATAACATTAATAACTTGATTGTTACAACTAAAAAGTAAAAGAGATATTTAACAAAAGCAAACGTCCTTCTGCAAAACAAAAACTCACGACTATAAGTCTGTCCATTGGGGTTTTAATGTGCTGATCCGGTTCTGTGTAATGAAATTGCTATATGCTTGCTAGTATCGGGTATAATTTGTGTCAGCTAATAGTTTCTAGTCATGGAAACATGATTCTGATATACTTTGTACTTTAAGATCAATGGGGCTATATAACATACGTCATCGGATTCGCTCAAATCGATGTTTCCATTGTCATCATCATCAAGTTGGCGATGTAGACTTGCAATAGCCTCCATGCCGAAGCGATCCTGAACATTTCCACTGTAGCAGTCAAAATCATCAGCAGCACAGGCGCCATCTGCTGAACCGCTTCCCATGGAGCCTGTTGAAAAACGGATCGATTAATAATATCACATAGGAATGGTAATATTTATTACTACATTAACTAATTTACAAAAACAAAAGGCAATAAGAAAGTATAATACATACATTAAAAACATAGGTCCTTGAGATGGTAGCTAGTAGTAGGGTAATTTAATACAAATAAAAACAAATTATAAGAAGAAAGCTAACTTTGGCAAGCCAAAGTTTACGTACCCTTGCAGTTATAACAAAATATATATATTTATGTTGTTCAATATTATTTCTAAGTTGTCGTCATTAATCATATTTAGAAAACAAAAGCGTGCCGAATTGGCATTTTAATAAACAGAAAATACCTATTACTGAAATCAAATTAAACGATAACGAATTCAAGTAATATTTATATTTAAGAACAGCGATGTTTTACCAATTTGGCCAGATTGCCGCGTATAAATTGTCCAATCGTTCCTAAGGCAGCTATATGATATAGTCGTCCGATTGCGGCCTTTCCGACCTATATTCTACCTGCAATAGAAAGAAGACTATTGTTAAAGTTACATCCATCTTCCTTCAAAACTGAGATACTAGTTGGCTTAGAAACGGACGGACGGACAAACATACGGACAAGCTTATATCTATGCTTATATCGGAAACTTCACTGCGTAGCAAAATGCTAACTAAAATTACAAATCCCCCTGCAAGGGTATGTATATCAGCTAGGGAATATCTATTTAATTCTAAATATTGTCAATCGTACTTAATCGATTAATTGTTGGTATTTTGTTGGGAAAAACCATCGATTTCTTGTGGGTCAATGTAATATTGGGTTAAGTTTAAACCTAAACTTACGCATAAGCCTATAAAGAGTTAGTAATAACTGGTTTTTCCAAAGACTTACTGAACTCATTACTGACAGCCTGGGACATGGCTTCGCTGAGGAGATTGTATGAGCTCCTATGCAGATTTTGTTCAAGATGCGTGGAGTGTTCTCCTCCACTTCCGGCATGCGATGCTGCGATATGGGTCGCATGTTCCGAATGAGAATTGTGCAGACTCTGACTCCCAGCCTCATGGGACGAGTGACGTGAGGCTACATTGGGATTCTGCTTGTACTGATGTTGCTGCGTGTTGTAGCGATTCGAAACGACGGAAACTGTGTGCGATCCATGATCCTGCGAACTTATGCTCTTCAGCACACAGCATATGAAGATGAAGGAATAGTTCCAAATGGTATCCTTTCTCATTGTTGTAAATGTGCGGACTTCTTTTAAATAAATGATCGCATGCGTCTCCCTTTTAATCAGTAATCGGTTTGGATTTTTTCGGGTTTACAGCTCACATTTGTTGGTCGTGAAAATCATAGTTTTGAACAGATGATATCCTGAAATAATGATGAAAAATACAAATTATAAATAACTTGTTATAATATATTCTATTGTAATTCCTAATACCTTTCTAGTTCGATTCGGATTTTTTAAGATTCTGAATAAGATAGAGAAGACTCTTCCTATAGTATGCTTGTATTGGAACCTTTTTCCTACTCAGATCTTGTGACTTGTACTACAGTTTCTAGACTTTTTAACGCATATCCTATCTTTCTCTTATAAATAAAATTGATTAAATAACCTAGAAAAGCCAACTGTGTGCAAAAGTATTATTGCATTCGCCAATAAATAAAGATTTACTGGGCGCAAACCTCAGAGGCTGTTTTGTTTGTCGATGAGATTCGGATTTAGGGTTATTATAAGATAACCGCTGAGCGCATATTTGCTTGGGAATCCAAATTATGGTGAAAAAACGAATGAGTAATAGAATAAAGGTATTTTTTTTGGCTCGCCAAGACAAGTATTTGGGAAGTTATTTGAGATTTGGATTTTCTTTGTTTTTTTTTCCTATAATTGCCGTCTACCGTGACATATAAATATGCGTTTTACATTTGTATAATTGCAATACATTCAAGATCATTTTTGATTTTGAATTAGAAATAGGCAAGTGCGTAAAATACAGTAAAGTCATACGGACATCGTTAAAAACTCAACACATAACGGTACATTTACTTGTCAGCCTCTAAATCATAGGCAAGGCTTACTGTATAACTGTTTTTTTTCTAATTTCTTTTTTTAATATTTTTAATATTAGACATTGGATACTATATACGAATGTACATATGTAAGTTTCGGAAGGCATCAGCATTTGTTTACTTCTAAAAACGTTGAAAAGTGCGAAATTCAACGATCTTGGGTTGTTTTCAACTGCGTTATGAGGGCACAATTTACAATGCCATTGCTAAACACTTAATAACCACACATATGTGGATGCCCAGTGGTAAACTTCCATAAGTTTTTTTTAGACCTCAAATAAAAATAAAAGCACTCACACTAAATCACTGAAATAATGAAATTCCTCTCGAGAGTGACCAGTCTACTGAAAGAGCAAATATACACTCGTCACTCTTAAAGTTGGTAACGCATTTCGTGACGATAATTTAATAATAGTAATCTAGTAATCTTTGGACCAAATATTTAATCCCACGGATGCTGTAAAACCGAAATAATATGCATTATTTGCAATTAAACATTTGAGCGAGTTTGGTGAAAAAGGGTTAAAAGCAATGTTTCCACTTTTTCTAAACTTTGCGTTCTGCCTATCGAAAAGTTTTATTTTAAATATTACATATGTCATATAAATTTCTAGCAAATGGACGGTACGGTATAAATACAATCTAATTTGTTTGGAATTGACTAAAGTTATTTTGAGCCCATTGACTGGCCACTTGGAGTGGAATGATTGGGATATTTGAAACACAGAGCTATGATTCTCACTGCGCACAATCGATTTCACAGGAACTATCGGAATTTTGGATGATTCCGAATCATATGGTAAACAGAAATGTTTTAGGTCTTTAATATTTATGCTCTTTATGTGAAAATTCCATTTTCAAATATGGTTTTAGTGTATCAAGAAAATTAGCAAAATTAGGCTAACCGAAAAGTTGCTTGTAATTTATTTCCATTTCTCTCATGAACAAAAAATAATTGAAAATTACATTAGCGCAGTGGAGAGCACCCATTTGCTCACAAACGCGCTTCTGAGTCGGCGAAAAATGCCAACCACTATTGCCTAACGCGTAGTTTAAATAACAATTGATTGCTACAGAAGTTGACAGCGCGAAAGACAATATTAATTTAATAATTTACACGTAATTCGAAGGCAACCTTATCACACGGCGAATACTTATTAGCATAAGAAGCGAACCCAATTGGCAAACGATTTTGGCATTTATTTGTTGATAGTGTATGTGAAGACAAAACAAAAGAAAAGCACATCGAAAAAAGATAAAAACGCGCGCATGCAGCATTTTTGGTTAAAATAAACATCAATAAAGTGTACATTTGAATGGGATGCTCGATACGCGATGAGGGAGAATGCATAGGAACCTTGATTAATGCCCGTAATGTACAAATTGGTGTGTTTTTGTGGCAAATTCGATGCAGAAATAGTGTATTTTTAAACAAGACTTTGGTACATAGCATAGCTCACGCGCACAGGACACCAGCAGTCCTAACATAAAATTCTCGCTTCACATCCACTTTGTTACATAGCGAATAAATCCAAAGCACAGCTAAAGTTTCGATTCCTTGGCCAAACAGGTATGTATTCGCATTCGCGTTCACAGGGATATACATATGTACACATAATGCGTACATCCGAATGTTTACATCCTTATTACTAAATATAGAAGGTGCTGAGATCTGAAATCAAAGTATTTCCAATTGTGCAAATTGCCAGTGGATACGTATGTATGTATGTATGCGGCTGCATAAATGTGTGGCATGTGAAAATTCGCATGGATTTTCTTTTAAACTTGTACGTAGGATATTATTTATTTGCATATAAATAAGCATAAATGTACATTGTACACCTGTGTGTATGGGTGTCTGTGTGTGTGTGTGTGTGTGTATATACAGTGGTTAACAGCTAAAAAGGAAACAGTGCTATGTGAAATATGTACATTGAAGTAACGTAACCTTTGGACAAATAAACCTACCAAGGAAAATCAAAGGGATACCAAAAACGCAATATTTGAAATTTACCCAACAAAAAAATTTTATTAGAGGTGGTTATTCCACATTAATTGAAAACAAATAAAATCTGTGAGTTTGCAAATGGGTAAATCAAAAATATTTACTTTATTATTATAATTAAATATTACAATTTTCCTTTTGCACATTAGCATTTTCCAGATTTTATTATATGTCAAATCAGTACAATAAGAATTAAAACGAATTACAACAAAAGTCACAAAAAATTTGGACATCATAGGAAAAGGATTGGTTAAAATTTGGCCAAACCGACGATGTAATAGAAATAAGTTCCAAAGTTTTAGAATCTGTAAAGTATAGAAATCCCTCATTTTTTATTTTTAGTAATTTCGTAAAAATGCATTGAAAAAATGATTTTTTAAAATTTTGTAAAATCTGGCGATGTAATAAGGATAACTTAAAAAGTTTTAGAATCTGTAAAGTATATTATATCATTTATTCAAACCGCGGATTTCTCTTTCTTTTATAATCAAATTAAAAATGTATATTATTTACCGCAGGACATACAAGGATCTTTAAATGAGAGAATAGTTTGGAGAACAAACGTGCACAGCAAAGGCGCCAATATATTTTGAGCGATACGATGACCGGCGTTACCCAGGAATTTTGTGTACGCTGGAACAGCCATCTGGGGAGCATTGGGGCTGCGTTTCCGCAGCTTTTGGCGGGCCAGCGATTTGTCGACGTAACACTGGCTTGCGAGGGCACCCAGGTGCACTGCCATCGCCTCGTCCTGGCCGCCTGCTCCACCTACTTTGAGGCGATACTCGCCGAGCATCCGTGCAAGCATCCCGTCATCATATTGCCCCGTGAGATCAAGCTATGGGAGATTCAGGCTCTGGTGGACTTCATGTACAAGGGCGAGGTCAATGTCACGCAAGCGGGTCTTGGTCAGTTGCTTCGTTGTGCCGAGCAGCTTCAGATACGCGGCCTCTACGGCTCCGAGGCGACGATAAATTACAAGAAGCTCCATCAGGCGAGCCTCGAGGCTGGAGCCAAGGATCCAGCCGCAGGCGCACAGCGAAGCATTAAGCATGTGGACAGCACGGAGACGGATGATGCAGCCACTAATTCAACCACCTCAACAATAACCACCTCCTCCGCTCTACCAGTTAACCAGCAGCAGCAGCAGCAGCAGCAGCAGCAGCATCAGCATCAGCCGACAGTATTGAAGCGCCAAAATCAGGATGTCCGCCAGCAGCAGCAGCAGCAGCTGCAGCGACCGCAGTTAAATGGCAGCAATGCTCAACAACAGCCAACATCCAAGGGCAGCCACTCGAATGCCCCGACCGAAGACGACTCCGGCGATGAGGTGTCCAACAATTGGAGTGCCTACGGGGAGCCCTTCGAGGATGTGCAGGCGGTGGCCAACAAAATGAATGCCCAGCTGTCCCTGCAGCAGACGAGGTTTGTTGTTAAGTTTATTAAAGGTTTATTATAACACATATACGTATTTGCAGAATACAAATGCAGCTGCAGCAGCAGCACTATTTGGATTCCCAAATTGAGGACGATCACAACTATGTAGCCGCACACGACGAGAACAATGACAGCAGCAGTTTCGCTGCAGGAATGGCTTCCTCCGTCAGCCTGGACACTGATCTCATCGACACTTCGGCCAATACTTCCGGAGGACTACTGAGCCACAATTCAATCGATGGCTATACCTCATACAAACGCGTACGACGCTCGGAGGCATCGCTAGCACAGGCGGCCAAATGTGTTTCGAAGGGCGAGACATTCCAAACGGTCAGCAATATGTTCAATATTCCCGTCTCCACCATTCGTTTCTATATGGCGCGAAAGGGTATACTGCCGAAACGGAAACGCGGACGTGGTGCTTCCCATGCCGGCAACATAATAATCACAACAAACTCAGGAAAACTTTCAACCGTCCCTGCGAGCGCAACCCAGTCTCAGTCTCAGTCTCAGTCTCAATCCCATCTCCAATCTCAATCTCATCCCCAGTCTCAGCAAATGTCCTTGGACAGCCTGCAGCTAAAATCGGGCAGTGGTAGCAATAGTCCGGCAGCTGCAACGGCCACTTCGATGTCACCATCATTTGATATGGCCAACGCGGCGGATATCGTGCCTTTTCACCTCCACAGTGATGCGGCGGCAGCATTCAAGCTCAACGATCAAAAGCTGCACATGATCTAGGGGCAAATATTGATAGAGAGGGAGTGGGAGAGGGAGTTTTCCAAGCAGCTGCTGCTTTCCTTTTCATTTTTTTTATTTTAATTGTGGGATCTTTAGTCATAACAAAATAGTCAACAAAATAAAATTTATCCTTAGATTTATGTGAATACGCTTTGAAGTTAACAGTTTCACATCCTTGGTTGATTATACTCACTGTTATTCAACCATTATTCATCATCAAAAAATATTTCAGAAAATATATATATATTATATTAACAGTAGACGTACACTCTATCAAGGACTATGACTAAAACTTGCGTAAAAATTTAAAAATCTGTTTATTGTCGCCCCAGTACTCTAAGAAATTACTGTATTGTTAATAAGATAAATAAAATCAACCTGGAAACTTTTACTAGGTTTTTGTGTGATTGCAACTATGTAAGATGACAATTCATAATAAAATCAAAGGTCGTAAAAGACATAATCATTGTGCTTACAGCAAAAGAAATATAATATATTTTGTGGTATTATTGGCCAAATACCCCGAAATGTTGAAAGCAATATGTATACTTTCAGATGGTAGTTTGTAAAGCAGAGACTATATATACTTTTGTTCAGCATCATTCTGAAGGTAAATATATAGTCAATCCATTTTGGGCCATATCTTAAAGTAAATACAAAAACCGCTACTATGATAAACGTTGTGCAAAAAAAGTATTAAATCCATAAGTACTGTGTACGAGGAGGAGGCTTGGCAATAAAATTTTAAATTCAAGTAACTATAAAATGTATGGCGTTTTCACCCCGTTTTCGCGACGCCAAAGGAAGATCAAATATTTACATGTTTTCGCAATTAATTTACTGTACATACTTTTGATAATCTAGCAAATATTTGGTCAAACTAAAATTGTAATATTTGATCTTCAATCTGAATAGTTTGCTAAAAATCAAACTAATTATTTAAACTACTACTTTGTTTAATTTATATTTAAATTTTTTTGTTTTGCGACAAATTAGGAACTTCTAGTATCGATAGAAGCTGTATTTATAACTTCAAACAATCGAAATTCGCTTTATCACAGCTGTTTTTTTATTCTGAGAGATTGACGATAATTCGTCAAGTTAGTAGACAGCGCTGAGTATATATTTATTTCAGTAATATTTTCCCGTTCTTTTTTTTTTTAGAAAATCGAGTAGTAAGAAAAAAACAAAGGACATTTTGTGCAAGATGCAAGCACCAAACAATTGGACGCCGGTACAAACGCACGTTAAGATCGACTGGTTATCGAACGCAAAAGCTGACCTAGTGGAAACGGGAAATTACAGTATATTTTCACGGTCACACATCATCCGGTCACACTTTATACGGTCACACTTCAAGGCTAGTTGTAAATAGACGCACACGATTTCAATTCATTTTGTAGAAAACATGTCTCAGGGAAACAATACTGCGGACAAGGGGTTGCCCTGTGACCTTTACCTGGACAAAACGCTTCAGGATGATGCAAATATGCATGGAATATTGAAGACCTTTTACGGCAGCATTGAAGTTCTGGAAGCGGACCTGGAAAAGGCACTGGCGCTTCAAGCAGGACGCACATTGACCGCAAACGAGCAAATCAAACTGGATAGCTACCTGGCCTACCTGAATAGCACCTTGTTTTGGATACACCTGAAACTGCAGGGCGTGGATGTCGCAAAGGTGAGGATCTGGCCGCTGATCTATAGGAATATAATTTAGCGGTGGCCAGCAGAAGCAGCGCTGTTCACACTGGCCACCACTGCTAAAATGCATTCATTTTTATTAAAATATAATATTTCATTCCAATTTAGCATGGTGTAATGCACGATTTGGGTCGCGCCAAAGAACTACTTGCCCGCGATAAGGAAATAAACGCATCTCTGGCGGCCCCGAGATTGGATATGCAGGCTGCCAAGCGATTTATTGCCGCCGGAACGCACACGCGTTTCGTGGACATGGACGGAGTTATGGTCACCGAAAAACAGTACAATAAACGTCTGCAAGCAACTGAGAAATAAAAAAGAAACCAACAACTGAGAATATATTTAGGCATAAAACATTTAGTTCCCTCACCATACAAATACACCATTCAAATACACCACACATAACTCATAACTCAGGTTAGTAAAACATTTTACATAGCGTTCTGGGGATTATTTATTCAATTTGTATTTCTGTTACTCTGTACAATGCTATTTCCACCCAGGTTGATCACCTAAAAGATCTAATAGTTGTGGTTATCTTGTGGTAGCCTTTTGAGGATCAGTCGCCGCACAAGTCTCGAAATATTATCCAACCCTCTGGTAAATAGAGCTCTAATCGATCCTCCTTTTTGTGAATCGATTCTTTTCAATTCTGAAAAAGATCGATCAAAATCGATTTTTAAATCGAATTAACAGCTCCAGTAGATCTCCTCAAACATTCTATAGTTGTGGTTGTCTTGTGGTAGCCTTTTGGGGATCAGTCGCCGCACAAGTCTCGAAATATTATCCAACCCTCTGGTAAATAGAGCTCTAATCGATCCTTCTTTTTGTGAATCGATTCCTTTCAATTCTGATAAAGATCGATCAAAATCGATTTTAAAATCGAATTGTTAACAGCTCTAGAAGATCATCTCAAACATTCTATAGTTGTGGTTGTCTTGTAGTAGCCTTTTGGGGATTAGTCGCTACATAAATACTCATGTAGTCAAGAGCACCCGAAATTAAGACAAAATAATGTTGTAAAGCTGGAAAATAATTTTAATTCATACGTTTCTTTCTAAATGGCTTAATTTACGGTACAATACGATATATTACTGATGTTTCAAAACCGATAAATTAACATTAGCATTTTCCTTAAATTTATGTTGATCATATTCAATACTTTAACCATACAGATATTAATATTTCCGATTTAATTTCTTCTGTTTTTCTTTGTTGTTTTCTTGAATTATTAATTATTTATGTATATAGCATTTTTGTTTTTTGTGTTTGTTTTTATTTTGGTTTTTTATTTGTTATTTTTTATCTTTTATTTTTTTGTTAAGATTATTGAACGAGAACTGGCAATATAGCCCAAAATTTTCTATCAGTCGGTGTAAGATTGCCCCAATAAGGGGGTTTTTAAAGCCCGGGCTGGGCCCAGTGCACAATTGTTTTTTTCCTGCCGCTTATCCGTGACCATCGAAATGTTCAAGTTCTCTACACGTCCAGCAAAGGATCGTATAATTTACTAACTAGCATAAATATTAATTTTTTTATTTTTGTTTGTTATTTACAGGCTGCGTTTTGTGTTTATTTCACTGGCTTTTTGGTTTTATTTTTTTTTGTGTTTTTCTTGAAAGTTTTTCCTACTCGAACGTTGGCATTGCTTGGTCCGAGGTATGCAAAAAATATGTAAATATTTCCCAATTTGTATCTTTTATTTCGTTAATGCTGTTGCTGTTTTGCTGCTGTTGTGTTTCCATCATCTTTACGAGTATGAATATAAATTGGGATGTACTCACTTAATAATTGTTATTAATCTATGAATAAAGTATGGCTATGTATTTACCACTCACACATAAGAATACACATTTTTTGTTGCTTGTTAAGTTTGTTTTCTGTTCTGTTCTTCCTTTTTACTCCTTCTCGTTCTTGGGTTTTTTACGTTAACTAGTTTGGTTTTTTTTGTCTTCACATTTACATTTATATACTTAACTACTTAAAGTTAAAATTTATTTATGTGCTTATACACGAGCAACGTATTGGTAACTATGCTAAAGTAATCATAAAGGTCGATACAAATTTCATTTATTCATTATTTAGAGAGAAAGCTAGCTGCGCGCTGGCTCCGGGCACATGTGAGTGGAATGTGGAGTGGGCGTGGCTGATTCTGATTCTGATTCTGATTTTGTTTCTGTTTCTGAATTGATTGTTGATCTATGCGCGATTCTGGATATCTAGATCAATGCTTATATTCCGGGTAGCAGCCATTCTCGATGATTTGTTCGGACTGACTGTTGTTGCTGCTGCTGGTATCGCCTGATTGCTGCGGATGATGATGCTGTTGCTGATGCTGATGCTGATGCGGATAGATTGGCAGTTGCAGGAGCTGCTGCTGATCTGCTGCTGCTGCCGCCAATGGCAAACCGCGACGAATGGGCGGCTGGATAACACTTCCACTGCTTTCCGTTTCCGTTGAGGGCGGGGATGGATAATAGTCCCTCTGACTTACACTTATACCATTTGGGACGATTGGCAAAGCCATTATGGAATTGTTGGCTACCGCCGTCGCCGCTGATCCCGCCGATCCCGATCCCGATGCCGCTGCCGCTGCGGAGGATTGATGATGATCGCCGTGGTGCTGATGCTGATGTTGCTGCTGATGATGCTGCTGTATAGCCCCCGAAATGGGTCCGACGTCGATGTATGGTTGGGAATCCGACATTGTACCGGATGGCGGCTGGTCCAATACCACGACGGATACCACATCCTCACTCGCCCACCGGGCTAACTGTTGTTGAGCTTGAATAAAGTCATCACTAGAAAATAATAATCGTAGCAGGAACAACGGCACATGGTAAGAACAAAAGGGGGCCATCGGGTAGGGGGTAGCGTAGGTATAGGAACGGGGATCGGATCGGTTAGTTGACAGGTTTCGGAGGACGGGTTTCTAATGCATAATATGATTTCTTGATCGTCATAATCTCTGCTTGAAATTGTTTAAACAAAAAGTCAAATAAAAGACATCTAATCAAGACCACAAGCTAGTACTAAGTTACACTAATCGGAATTAATCAAACTAGGATAATATATACATTAATTTGTCCCTTTAATGGCCAATTATAAAACATCAAATGTGGGATTTAAACAAATATAAAACCTTTAGTAATAAACGATGCATCAGCAGCTGACCTTTTTGGTCAATGACGGATATAAAAGGATCGTACAACTCATCAATAACAAATCATCATAAAAGAAGACAAAACAAGAAAGGAAGCTAGCTGTATTTTTATAGTAGGACCATTTTTGACCAAGTTATAGCAAAAAACCAAAAGAAAAAATTCCTATTTTTTGTAAAAAACCAAAATTCCGAATTAAAAAAAAAAAACAAACAGTTTTTTCGCTGAAACAAAGGAAATATTGATCCAAATATGGATTGTCATACCTTTCTGAACTCGTTATTAAATTTCCAATCGATTGGCATTTAAATCTAGACATTTTATTTTTTGGCCATTTTTCGCAAAAAATCATGATGTTGCCCCTTATAAAAAATGTGAAAATTTGCAAAAATTTTATTTTTTCAAAAGCACACGGAAAGTGTTTTAAATTTAATAATTAAGTTGTAAGCTGTTCAAAGCAGTGTGTATTTTTGGTGTCGGACCATTTTAGGCCAAGTTATAGCAAAAAACCAAAAGAAAAAATTCCTATTTTTTGTAAAAAACCAAAATGCCGAATTTAAAAAAAAACAAACAGTTTTTTCGCTAAAACAAAGGAAATATTGATCCAAATATGGATTGTCATACCTTTCTGAACTTGTTATTAAATTTCCAATCGATTGGCATTTAAACCTGGACTTTTTATTTTTTGTCCATTTTTCGCAAAAAATGATGATTATACCCCTTATAAAAAATGTGAAAATTTGCAAAAATTGTATTTTTTCAAAATCACACGGAAAGTGTTATAAATTTAATAATTAAGTTGTAAGCTGTTCAAAGCAGTGTGTATTTTTGGTGTCGGACCATTTTAGGCCAAGTTATAGCAAAAAAACCTAAAAAAAAAGTCCTATTTTTGTCAAAAACCGAAATCCCGAATTTCGAAAAAAAAAAAAATAGTTTATTCGCTGAAACAAAGGAAATATTGATCCAAATATGGATTGTCATACCTTTCTGAACTCGTTATTAAATTTCCAATCGATTGGCATTTAAACATGGACTTTTTATTTTTTCGCAAAAAATCATGATGTTATAAAAAATGTGAAAATTTGCAAAAATGTTATTTTTCAAAATTACACGGAAAGTGTAATAATTAAGTTGTAAGCAGCAAAAACAGATATAAAAGGATTGTACAACTGAGAAACATCATAAAAAAGAAGAAAAGAAAAGGATTAGAAAATGGAGAATCATCACAAAAAAGAAGTAAAGAAAAGGATAACAAAATGGAGAATCATCATAAAAAAGAAGAAAAGAAAAGGATAACGAAATGGAGAATCATCATAAAAAAGAAGAAAAGGATAACGAAATGGAGAATCATCATAAAAAAGAAGAAAAGAAAAGGCTAAGAAAATGGATAGAAATCCTGCCGCTGATGCACCGTTTACACCCCGCTTTTTGCGTCGTGGAAAGGACTATGGCAGTGGGAACGGCCTGGTAATGGATAATGGAACATACAGACTGAAATAGAGGCCAGGACTTACCTCTCGCTATCTGGTGTCTCGTGGCAGTCGAGCCTAGCGTCGACCACTTGGCCGTGGTGGTCGGCGGTCTCGTAGATGCCCTCGTCATCCTGCTGCAAATGGGTGTGCGATGAGTGGTGCGACGAGTGCGGACCGTGCGTGGCGTGTCCGTGGGCATGGGAGTGGTGCGTGTGGTGCCCGAATGCGTGGGGTGAATGCGACTGGTGCGGCGCGTGGCGTCCCGAAGAGGCCGGCTGTCGGTAGCGTCCACCGAATGTGAATCGAGACTCCTCATCGGAACGGGGACGACAGCTTCTGCTGTAAGACGCATGAATTGTAGCGGTTTTCTGAGATTGTGGTATTTGCTGATTGGAGCTATAGAGGCGATAAGGATAAAGAAAAGGCAAGCAAATAATCGAGTTATTTAGTGGCATGGGAGTTAATGGAGGGATGGTTGTGGGGCTTTAGGTTTTCCTTTTTTTCTCTTTTTTTTTGTTATTTTTTTTTTGTTTTTGTTTTTAGAGCCTGAAACCGAGACCAAAACAGAGACCGACGATAGCCATGAGGAACTTAAGAGCAATGTCAACGCATTGGTTAGAATGCTTGTTTTAAAAAAATGTGCAAGTGATTACATAAATAGGAAAACGATGTGAAGTTCAAGACCCTTAAGAAATATGGAAGACCACAAGAGATGGTAGTTAAGTTAAGTTTAGTTAGAGAGTGGGAACCAACCTTTATCACACAAGGTATTCCAGCCTGAAGCCTGCAAGAAATGCGAATATAAATTGGCATTGGCTTGAGTTACATTTGTAATATACTGCAGTACAAACAAGCAGTGGCTTTCATGCCTTAATGGTAGGTGGTCAGTTTTTAGTTTTTAGTTTTTAGTTTTCTGTTTAAAGTAACATTATGAATTTGTATATGCTTTTTAATGAAGGTATGAAGCTTTTGTCTTCGTTAGTTTTAATATATGAACATGTTGGATTAGATACTCTCAAGCCATCAAATATATTTGGGTAATTAATCACTTGCTCTACGTTTTGGTTTTAGTTATGGGTTGAGTGGAAATTTTGGTATCACAGATTTGACTATTGGTAAATTGGTAAATTATAAACGCGTTGACTATTAAGAATACATTTGGTTGGTTAATGGGAAGCAACTGTTCACTGCCTACGTTAATGCCATGTTACAAAGCAGATAGCAAATACAGATAGTACGAGGTGTAAAAACTTCTAGGAAATTCACAGCAGTTAGTCATTTATGTTGAGGTGTGTTAAAAACAAATGTAAGATTTTCAATAAAATATTTAATATTTTTCATGTGGACAAGACAAAACGAGACAAGACAAGACGTGACAAGACAGGACAAGACAGGACACGACAAGACACGACAAGACAGGACAGAACGGGACAGGACAGGACAGAACAGAACAGGACGGGCTTTTCGGGTGTCTGACTGACTCGGTGCCAATACTTAATACTTTTTTGTAAGAGGTTTTGTTTTACGGTACGGTGATTGAGTTCTGAAGCAGAAATAACACTAACCCTTGAGATGACTCACTACAAGCTGCGGAACTTTCTAATCTATAGTGTCGATCGGCCTCTGTCTCCGACATGCGTATATCCTCGGATCCGCTGGGACTCATGTGACGGGACGAGTGATGCTCTAACTGCCTGATAAGGTCCTCCAAATTGCGTATTCGCAGCGGTCCCGTCGACGGGGCATCGTCGTCGTCCAGCTGCTGCTGCTGCTGCTGCGCCTGCAATGGCATCACCGCCGACGAGGGCTGATGCAGCTGATGCTGCGACCGATGGTGATGGAGCATCTGCCCGCCATGCGGCATACCCCCCGAGATGGACGTCGATCCGCCGCCGCCGCCGCCGCCGCCTCCCAGGCTCGAGCCCAGTCCCATGCCGCTGCCGTCGAGTATGATCGCATGGACGGCGGCATTGTCGCAGATATTCTCCCGCGAACTCGACTTGGAGCCGATCTGGCGCTTGTACTGCTGCTGCTGCTGCTGCTGTTCGGAGGCCGAGTAGCCCAGCTGCGAGTTGTTGCAGTCCTGCAGCGTCTTGCGCAGCATCTCCTCGCTCAGGCTGCCGCTGCCGACGGGCGTGTTGCCGGTTCCAGTGCCGCGATGCGTGGCAGCGTTGCGCAGCGCCTCCAATATGTCCTCGTGATAGCCGTTGAGCGACTTAAGGGTTCGCTCCACCTCCGAGGCCGCCGCACCGCCGCTCGTCGAGGCCAGGGTGCCGTCTTGGGTTATAAGCTCGAGGTTGTCGGACTGATTGTCATCGCCCCATTTGTCTTTCAGCTGCTCACCGTGCACCAGCCCGTAGCCGTGCTTCTTTAATATACCCTTCTCTGTGCGTGCGGGGCAGCCAATAATTAAGTTTGCAATAAGTTTGGAGTTAGTATTTGGTATTCAGTTATTCAGTTCCAATGTGCATGTAAAGGAATATACATATGTACAGAGTTTGAGAGTTTGAGAGGTGGAGGTAGTAGAGAAGGCACGAGAGAGAGAGAGAGAGACTCAAAACAGCGATTATGGTGGATAGGATGACTTATACTTATATGCACAGGATGCACAAGAAATATACCTAGATTTGGTTGGCCTTTTTTCGTTATAACAATGAATACTAGTTGTTGATTAGTTGCCCTCTGCAAAAGGATTCCTAATTTTAGTCGAATGTTGAGCCTATTTTTTACCCCCTTTTTTTGTTTGCATATTTCTAATCATCATTGCCATGCGAGTTCGATATGTGCAAAATTAGGTAAATCGGTTAAAATACCTATAATAAGTTGATTATAAAAAAATTTTCAAAATACCATCTCAAAAAAAAAACGTTGTTTATATATAATATTAATTATATTAATATCGATGCTGATTAAAAATATATATATACCTAAAAGTTTATCCTCAAAATGGAAAAATTATGAAGAAACTTATTCAATTTTGTAGTTTCGAATATTTCATCGTTGTTTTTGTTAAATGTTTTCTTTTAAAGAAGACCTCTAATAAATCTACTAATAAATAATAAATAAAATAAAAACCTTGACGCGAAGTTTAAGTTGAAATTACGTCTTTGTTTACATAAAAACTAATAACAATTCATTGAAACGCGAATAAAAACAGAGGGAGAGAAAACTTTTCAGATATTTTCTAGGCATTATCAATTCCAAATAAAGAATGAATTTCTTAAAATTTCATTTTATCTAATAATTACGGATCCTAAATATCAATTTCATTCAAAAAGTAACCGGTATTTGGTTTACGAATATATCCCACATAGAGTTTTGTGTGTTTTAGAAAGTCCTCGATAAAAAACAAATATTAAAAGGGCATAAGAAGCTTGTTGGGTTGGTGTACGTATATATAAATAAACACATATGTTCGCTGAAAATAAACTTATGATTGCTATCGAGAATATTCATGTGAAAAACTCTAACTGCAATAATAGAAGCTCTTAAGAGTACAAGCAGTAAACGTTAATCAAGTATAGTTCTAATCAAATTTAGGTTGTTAACATGGAAGGCATCTAAACTTTTAAGCGGGAACATAGAAATTACATAGTGTCTTTTTGGGGGGAAATTCCCGTTCACCGTGATGAGAAAATCGATTTTTCTAGCTTAGCTTTTCTGTTTATATGTGTTCAAAATTTTTTGAATGTTTTTTGATTGTGCGAAAATAGTCAAGTTCCCAAGATGATTTATTTTTCAATTGAGGACTCGAAAAAAGTCCTCCCAATATATGTTTGTATTAAATGAAAAATATGCGAGGCAATTGAACGAGAACCTCCCCTTAAATGAAACTATACATTTATAATCGGGTATCTCACTGAAATCTCAAGATAAATTGAAAAGCTCCTAAAAATCCGTTGGTGTCCCAAAGATTGAATCTGAAACGAGCACATTTGTAGTTTTGTAGACACCAAGCCTGGACTTTTAGTTGGAATTCGGATCTGCGAGGTTTCTGTGACACCCCCTTAAGCCACTTTGTTTGTGAATCTAGTCTAAGCATTAGTAATTTAAATATTGAAAAGAAAGTATTAACCTGCATGTGACTGATCGTCCTCGCCACATGACGTGTAGCGTCGTCCATGAATGCCCTTGTCCCTGTGAATGATAATGATGAAATAGGGGCATTTACCATGCTAGGTGGAAAGAGCGTGACCAAGCGGCTAAATCTGGTTCTAAACGATGGATCTTCAGCTTCGAAATTGTTCTGATATTATACCAGCCTCATGCTTTGGTATTTCTTTTCCCATCTTATCAGATTTTAATATCGTTTAATGTGAAAATGATGTCGCTAATGTATCGTTTAATGTGAAAATGCAATGGCTAATCATATTTTTTTTTTTTCGTTTGATGTGAAAATGATGTTGCTAATGTATCGTTTAATGTTTTTTTAAATTTTTTTTTTATTTTTTTTTTTAATTTTTTTTTAATTTTATTATTATTAATTTGACACCTTAACTTAGCAAATGCAATTTGTTAACAAACATGTTCAGAAGAAAAAAAATCGTTTAATGTGAAAATGAAATGGCTGATTAGATTTTATTATCGTTTAATGTGAAAATGAAATGGCTGATGTATCGTTTATAGCCAGCTTGGGCACACTCTTTTCTATTTTTTTTATATGTTTCTTTTTTGTTTTTCTCTTGGGATTACGCACCTGAAGCCAGTCTGATTGGCATAGACTAACTTGCTGGATCCATCCAAGGAGACTTCTTCAACGGAATGATGGTTGGGTGCCGTCGCCGCTCCACCGTAACTCTTCGCAATCGGTTTCTTCGAATAGGGCGGATCGTATTTGAGCGTAGTAGTCTTTCGCCTGTGCATCGGTGGCCATCGGTACCCACATTCACATTGTCGCGGTAGTTGTTGTTGTTTATTCATTTATATGCGTTATATATATTATAGATTTTGCATACACTCCAATGTATATAGTATGTGTAATAATTTAAAGCGTAAAGTTATGCGTTATGTGTTTTACAGATATATGAAGTCAGTTATCGTATTTATTTTATTGAATTATTCAGCAAAATCAATTTAACGTCAGAGTGTTTTTTTGTAATTGTAATTATGGAGGCGGGAGGCGTGGTTAATGGGTAATCGTAGGTTTGTATATGTTTTTTTTTGGTTTTGGTTCAGTTTGGTTCGGTTAGTAAAGAAATAAATATGGTTTATTTGAAGAGTATGAGGTAGAAACGTGCACACATACACACGCATGCACCCAAGTTTTTTTTTTTTTTTTTTTTAATTTTGTAAATATATTTTTTTTATTTTAGTTTTACGTACATGCGTGTGTATTTTGTGGGCCCCGTTGAATAATATGTTTTTTGATTGCAGAGTTTTTGATCAGGATTTAATTTTTAATTTTATTTTAATAAACACCGATTTGAATAGGTTTAATTTGGTTTGGTTGTTGATTTTTTGAGTTTTGTTGGATCATTATATTGATGTTGTTGTTGATTGTTGTTTGGAAACGAAATGTTGCAATGAGAGTCTTAATTAATCAAATGCTTACAGATTTTGAATAAACATTTTTGGGTTGAATATAAAGATTTTTGTTATGAATTGTATAGTATGTTTTTTGTAAGAAATGAACACACACAGTTATACGCCTGGTCTTAAAAAATATATTTACACCCATACATGCATATTTTGGAAGACTTTTAAAAAGGATAAAAAAGCTACAATGCTTCGGTAAGCCGAAGTTGTTATATGTACCTTTGCACTCATTATATAAAAAAAAAATAAGTCTTTTTTTCGATTTCTTGTTATGTTATGTAATCAGACAGACTTAGGGCCGCCAGATAAATTTAATGGAAGCTTAAAACTTTGATGTTCCATATGGTTTCAAAGTTTCAACCCTACGTTTAAGAAACGGACGGACGCTTTGTCTGTTTTTTTTCTATGTACAAAATCTGCTAAATAATTGTCATTTTCGTTGCAAGGGTATATATACTCGTATATATACACATTTTAGAAGCCATTCAAATTTAATAACGAAAAAAAATAGAGGCCAAGATTATGGAAAAGACGAGTAATAGCATTGGAGAGTAACATTTTAGAATAAAAAAATTCAACACGATTTTTTACAGTAAATAATAATAAAATGAAAATTAAGCTCAAAATCAATTTTAAAAAATATATTGACGAATTTTAAGGTTAATAAAATAGGAAAATTTAAAAAAAAAGTAAGGATACAGCCCTTTTTGATGTCTCACATGCGGAATGAAAACTAATCCCGAAAAATCAATTATAAGGCACATGCAACTACGCGCAGTGCGGCTTAAACTTGAAGTGAGGCCCACGGAAGATAGTACATACGAATAATAATTTGGATTTGAAACAAAAATGTAATTGAAAAGTTAATTGAATCAAATTGTTTATGTTTTAAAAAAGCCACCGAACGATTTTCCAACAAACTCCGCACTGTGAAGTTTTGAAGTTTTGTAAAACATTCATTCTCGGCGGACGTGTTTGAACATGCACGAAAAGTTGTAATGTTTGAAATGGTTAACCGGGAATGATCAGTAGCGATTGTAGCGACATATATCGTTATTTTGTACTTTAAGTGTTTCCAATTTCAATGTAGTTTCGACAGTAGTAATAAATATGTAGGTGTATTCGGTTTCCATTATGATTAGGGGCCTTTGTATCTGTAACTGTACTGTATTTGTTCTACAATCTGTAACTGTTCGTGTTTTTATATTTGCGTGATCTGTATCTGTATCTGTAAATGTATCTGTAAATGTATCTGTATATGTATCTGTATGTTTTGATCCCAATGTTCATACCATATTACACAAACAAAACATAAATGCTTTATGTGTGTACATTGTATTCGTATTCGCATTCATAAAGACGGCTTTTCGGAACACAGGAGGCTTACTCTGCAGAAAGCACCACCATAGCTCAAAGTCAGTTTCATCTATGTTGGGCCCTAAGCGCAAAGAGAAGTCGAAAGTCGCATCGAAAGTCGCAAGCTTTCGCTTGGATATGCTATATAGTATATAGTATATAGTAGAAGATATTGGCAAAAACGTCGTATATTTCTACTCTTGGCTTTGGGCTGCAAGTTAGCGGCGGGGCTATACGAATACTTAAACTTTATCTGTTACTTTAACTTTAAGTAGGGCGGGGGGTCGGGTCATGTCTACAAGAGTATCTACGAAAAATCTATTACAGAGCACACTTTTTGGTTTTCGGGTTTCGGATTTCGGTTTCGGTTTCGGTATCGGTTTCGTACTGCAGGTATTATGTTTAATGGTGGTGGCAGAAACAACAGCATTATTTTTCTTGTCGATTGGATTATACATATATATGGATATAGTTTGGCATGATTACAGTGCTGGACAGACTAAACTGAACAAAAGTAGTAATGAAAAACGTCAACGAGATCACCGCCGTACTGACGACAACGATAACATACACAAATGGCAATCCTTTGTATAGCCGCTTTCAAATTGTGTGCTATTCAGACTCAAAAACTATAATAATTTAAAGCCAGAATCGGTGACTAACTAAAGGATATAATTAATGAAATATGTTCAATCAAAAATATGAAACCAATATATCACAACTATTTAATTTGTTAATGTAACCTTATTTAGTCTTTTATATATTTAGTTTTTAGTTTCCGTTAAAAAAAAAAACTGATAAAATAATGTCTTTGTTGGATCGTCAATACCATTTTTTTTTTTTGAAGAAGTTACCCGTAATTTTACATAGATCTATTATCAGGAAATGGAAAACGTGGTATAACTGATGTTGAAGGGAATTACCGAAAGTAAGCATCTTGCAATTAATTTTTTCTAAACGTTAAGTGGAATTTAAATCCAAAACCAGACTTTGTAGCAGAATGGATGGACACTTATTTCGTAGCTTATTCCAGTGAAAATTTGTACTAAAACTTGAAAATTTTAATATTTTTCAAACATCGATATTTATCGGAATAATCGATGTTTTTCTTACTTATGTAATTTTTTAGAATTTACTTTTTTCCCTTTAAAACAGAGATATTCTCGATAAGATATTGTTATTGTAAATTGTAATTCTTCTGGGTTTGCTAGGCATTAAGAGTTTTTTTCTGAGAACGAGCACCGGTTTTATAGAAGAAGAATAATTATAACTAATTATAATTTATGAAATTCCTAACGAAACCTGAGATAACTTGATATCAGAGAATATTGATGCGAAAGTTGGTTTCAGAGATTTGCACCCACCTATTTATGGATTTAAAAATACATATCTATACTTTCCAATTTCCCAAAGGTAAGTTGGTAAATTCGATTTCGACCTTTGAGAATATTAAAAAAGTGTGACTATTGCAATCGCGTTTAAAGTAAATAAAGAATTTATATTTAAAAAGTTGTTTCTTTAAGTTCGCTATTAGAGAAGATTTGTACTCAGTTTAAAAACTGCCACGATATTTCTAAAATTTCGAAAAATATGTTTTATGAGTGTTCGAATTAGAAATATGATAATATGTATAGAGAGATGTGCAAGTGTGAGGTAGAAAGTTGCGTACGCGGACAGAATAATATTAAATCATTTATTTATTGCACTTTTTAAACAAAAATACCAGCCAATTTTAGTGAAATACAATCGATAAAATATTTAAGTAAATCCAGCGTACGCAACTGAAAATAGATTTGAGTTATTACACTGAAAGAAGTAAGTACGTTGGGTTTCTTTTTTTTATGAAGCTTAACAAAACTGAACAATGACAATGGTTTAATGCAACGACACAGACAAATTTATCAAAATGCGAAACAAAATAAACAAATTTACTAAAGTTTTTTTTTTCATATTTGCATTTGCAAGTGTTTTTTTTTTTAAGTTTTAAAAATACTTTTATGTTACTTTTTTGCTTGTTCTTTTTTTGTGGTTGTAATTTGTATTTGTATTTAAAGCTGGCTTTTTCATTACTTCTTTTCAACTAACCTTAGACACAGGGAGAAGTTTCTATGTACTACAACTGACCTGTAGCACAATGCCATCAAGGTGAATGTTATAAAAACGAACCCTACAACTGACATTAGAACACCGACTAGGAACACTGTATTTGAGCCGTGGTAGTTCTCTATACGAGAAATTTTCAGCCAAGTTTTTTAGTTATGTGCGCCCCAATGTAATTGGTTTTCATTTGTGTGCAGTTTGTTCGAGTTTTGGTTTGGTTTTCATATTTCGTATATTGGAGTAATACATTTGAGTTGGTTAGGTAAATTTTTTTGTTTTTATTATATTGCGTGATATTTTATTTGTTGGTTTACGTTGTGATATTTCGAGGACGGTATTTCGTAGTTATTCATTTTATTATTGCAGTTGGGTTGTGAGTCAGCCGAAAAAACAAGGAAATACAAAGTTTTGTTGCATTTGGGGGGAAATAAGATATAAAAGACATCTCACACATTCTTTGGGAAATTTTTTTTTTTCGATTTTCGATATTAGATTTTCTGTTCATTTGTACTGCCTTTTCCTTAATTCATATGAGTACATAAAACATATATTTATAACAACGATAACATGCATACATTGTAGTATGTGTTCTCATTGAGATATTTGATTTTTTTTTACGGATTGTCAAGGCTTTTGAAATGGCCAAAAACGGATAATCGATTCTCACAATTGCTTAAATGTTAGTTTTAGTATTTGCTCGCCTTTCTATGACAATGGTAATCATATTTGTGCACATTCAGCTTAATTACCGCTAAAAATGAGCGTTTTATATTAGTCTTAACTATAATTTTCGAAAAAGCTCAAGTTGCGCGAATTCTTTGTGCTTGCATTATATTTCATTCACACTTTTCTTTTAGTTCAAACCTTGGAATATTATTCTTTTTTTTTTACCATTTGTTATCGATTACTAAATTTTTAAGAATCCTGTTTTGTGAAAAGAAAAATGTACTTTAAATGTATTTTTTTTTACAAGGAAACCATTTCATAATTATTTATGGGAAAGTATCTAAGAAGTAGAAAAATTGGGTATCATCAAAATACCCTTAAAAAAGATAACAGGAAAGTTAACTTCGACATGACTTGGTTTTTATACCCTCGGAGCCTTAAGAAAATATTTAGTCTCCACCCAATTTTATAAGAACAGGGTACAACACATTTTATAAAAATATTTTCAAATTCAAGATAATAATTAAAAGTCCCTTTGATGCATTTTTAATTATTTTCAAACATTTTGTTTAAGCATATTACTCATCCGTATAATTTTCGTAGTACG
This sequence comes from Drosophila prostipennis, assembly GCA_037075205.1. NCBI lineage: Eukaryota > Metazoa > Arthropoda > Insecta > Diptera > Drosophilidae > Drosophila > Drosophila prostipennis. The sequence continues at coordinate 167,206 of JBAMCJ010004348.1, forward strand.
TCTAGGCTCTTTAGCTATTTTTTTTGTCTCCCAAATATTTTATTATTGCTCCCATTTCGTGTTCGTAAGTCGATAAATGATGGCTGATTAATGTGTTCTGGTAGTGAGTGTACCTACGAGAGGTGTGAGCATAAATCAGAATATAAAAAATAGGACCTAACAAAGTTTAATTGTCAATAATATTATCACGTAAATGCATAAACAATAATTTTTGTTCTTAATTTATTTCGATTTTTTTTGCTGTGTTTTCGGATATATATGCATATTGTCATAAATAATGTGGTAAATCATAAAGGAGATTAAGAAACCCAAACAAAAATATCGATATTATACATTTTGTAGATTACGACGACAAATTACAAGCACGTACAATTTTGAACTCATAAAAGCACTACGAATATTTTACACACAGCGATAAATCCAAAGGGCAGTCAAAAAGTAAAATGTTTAATGTGAATAGAGGTATGTAAGTGTATGTAGTCACTTCGTGTAAATATATGAGATAGTATGTGGCAAAGATTTATGTACAAGCATTTCGAATTGGACAAAAACTTTTAAACAACGTTAAGAGATTATTTCTGCAAAACTTGTGAACACGAAGTACCCTAAATGTATATTTAGTTTAGGTGGCCACCTAATTAAAGAAGAGGTTTTGTCTTCTAATAGAATAGAAATTGAACTCTTTACAACATTTCAAGAGAAACTGGCCTATTATCACCTAGAATAGACTAAATAAGGAAGACAGGCGGGAGGAAAAGCCGTGAATCTTTTTGTTCAACATTTCTATTTGTTAAAACATTATGAATGCGATAAGAAATATATAAATTCCTGACTAGTAAAGAACATATAATATGTTAAATAAGATAAGTGGCATAATTAGTGAAGAAGACATCTCTGACCATACAAAATCCTTAATTAAATTAATTATTTTAAAACGGTTTGTTTGAAAACTAATTGTTTATCCAGGAAAATATATTTCCTTGAGTTGGCTCTTTCAGATATTTTGTTTTGCATATTTTAGCTATGTACGAAAAGGTATTCATTAAATATTGAAGGAAATGAATTATGAGAATATGTACGTGTATACTTATGTGTTGGTGATGGTAGTGTTGCTAAATTCATAAGAGGAAGAGCTTCACTTGCTCGGTACTCTACCTGTAGCAAACGGCCAGTGTTGCAAAACTAATGAAGACACATTTGACGATAACTGTTAAAATGATGACCATGGTTAATGTGCTGATCCTATTTTGGTCAGAGGTGCCTGCAAATGGTGGTTGCGTTTTATTTTTAATCAAAGTATATATATATTATATGCGCCATTTTTCGTATTTCGGCTTTAAATTACATTGTAACATTTTCCGAAACTAAAAAAAAACATAAAAAATATACAAATTTTGTGTTTTGTTCGCATACAACATTTGAAAGGTATCCGTTGATATCCGAAGTCATTTGATTTACTCAAGATGCCCGCTACTCAGACTTGTATAAAAATGTTTATGTATGTGCCTAAATCCATTTCTGGTATTTTTTTTCTTTAATTTGCGAGGGTATAAAAACTGGAAATATCTAAAGTTACTTCCCGTTGAAGTTAAAAAACAAAAAAAAAACCTCTTTACAAGGTAAAATGGGCCTTGGGTGTGTAATAACAATTAAAGATTAAAGTAATACAAAATAAATAGTTTTCCAAAAATCGTTGTCAACCTACACTTTTTTTTTTTCTTTCGATTGTGACAAGTCATTGCCGACCTGACTACCATTGTCATACAAGTAACAAAACTGAATTGCATATGAATGTACCCAATTATTCAATTGTAAGTTGCCAAAGTGATTAAGCCAGGCGGCGATACTGACCTCGTTCAACAATACTTGATATTGAGCAGAGCCCTGCGTGAACCTATTCAATCACAGCATGTAGTGCAATGTCTTAAGGTTTCAATACTTTTTAGCTACTAGATTAAACATACTGTTTGATTCAAGCAGAGCTCTAGTGTTCAGGTAAATATCTTGGGATACAATAGATGGGATTTCATTAGACCAGATCCATTCGATATTATGGACATGATGCATTCGATAAGAAGCCTCTTCCAGCTGGCGCAAGGTAAGATACAAGATACTAGCATCGCTGAATTCGACACTCGATAGTCGACACACGATACCATAGTCATTTCTTACCATATGGGGTTTCTTTCTTTTCCATCTTGATAGGGCTGCTCGTGGTGGGCGCATCGGTTGGCTGTGCCGTTGTCAGCAGCACGATGGCACTGCAGTCGTTGCCGCCCCATCCCATATCGCAGTGGCAGCGGTTTGTATTCGTGCAGACCTGCAATTTGAATTGTGAAAATATGCAAAGTGTGGTCGTGTTAATGTCTGTCGCATGTCGAATGTCGCATGGTCACATTGCCATGTCGCATGTCCAATCATGTCTACATGTTTATGGTTTGATGGCTGATGAAGAAGCACCATCTAGGTTTTTATGAACTTACGCCGTGTTCTGAGCACTCTTGACCCTGCGAATTCACCGGGCACTTGGTCTGATCCACGTGGGGAAAGAGACTGACACACGTTTGGTTGAGGCAAATCAAATTATCACCGCACGGCGTCCCATCCTTGACCAGGCCATGTTCCGGATAGCTGTTGGAGCCCACCTGACCGCTGGTCGCCCTGTGAATAAACTCAAACGATTGTGAGACTATCTTCATCCGGACTTCACCTGGTCTCCCTTCCCCGATTCCCTAGTTTGACTGGTCTTTGCTACGCACTTGCATTCGAACTCCTGGCCCTTGATCGAGATGATGGTCCGTGAGTAGAGCTGGTCGATGCCATCGTTAGTGGGTTGTCGTTCACCATCCTTGCACTGCAGGGTTCCACACTGGACGTTCCTGGGGAAATAGCCAAAGAAGAAGTTCATATCATCATCATTATGAAAGAAGAACATTTCTTTGATAGTGTTAAATAACTTGCAATGATCACAGAGCTCAGGGATCAGAGATACCAAAGTTATGCAAGTAGTAAATCGACTGGATGCACTGCTTGCATTCCATCATTTGCTCATAACTTCTTAATGAATGCTCTGATTTTAAAATTTTCTTTTACATTTTGATAGGTATAAGTAAACACAAAAATATGACATTTAAACTTTTACAAAATCTATAAAAATCTGTACTTACTCGGGTTCGCACTTAATGTAATGCTCATTGGCATCTCGTCCGCAATGTCCGTTGATTGAGCCCTTCGAATTGAACTGTTCGTAGCACTGGCGATCCGCCGCGGAGCCACCATAGCCCCATATTGCCTCGCATTGCAGACTCAACGTGGGGCAATAGCCTTGAAAGCAATAACCTAAGGGATAATAGATTTGTGTAAAGCAAATATGCAGAGTAACTGAATAAGTTATCTCACCTGAGACGCCAGTCTTGCTAGTTCCGCACGGAGAGCCGTTCTTTTTGAAGGCATCCGACGGACAGTGACCCACTTCGCCGTCGCAATACTCGGGAAGATCGCACTCATTGTTGTTGGAGTCTCGACAAACGTAATCCTTTGAGCGCAGCTGAAGAAAGGAGGGTAAATGCAACACGAATATAACCATGAACCAAAGGCTATCAATCAATAACTTACGCGGCATTGGTCACAGCAAGCACCGCCGGCACACTGGGCCTCTGATTTCAATTTGCAAGTGATGCCATCACAGCACGGGTCACTCGAACACTCCTCGAAGGTACCGCAGTCGCACTCCTCATCTTCTTCAACCACTTTATTTCCGCAATTTCGGCGTAGCTCGATCTATTTAATTGCGAAAAGTAATTAAGAAAAATAGTTGAAATATTGTGAAAAAACTAAAGGTGAATTTCTTCTACGTCGCTATAATTCCCAACCGGTTATAGCTATTTAATTACGAAAATTAATTAAGAAAAATAGTTGAAATATTGTGAAAAAACTAAAGGTGAATTTCTTCTACGTCGCCATAATTCCCAACCGGTTATAGCTATTTATTTACGAAAAGTAATTAAGAAAAATAGTTGAAATATTGTGAAAAAAACAAAAGGTAAATTTCTTCTACGTCGCTATAATTCCCAATTGGTTATAGCTATTTAATTACGAAAAATATTTGAAATATTGTGAAAAAGCTGAATTTCTTCTACGTCGCTATAAATCCAAAACGGTTATGGCCTAGTTGTTCCCAATTGATCAAAGCTCACCTCATTCGGCTTGTTCAGCAAACACAGTCCGTGGCCAGTCCGCAATGCGTCGATGTAATCCTTTTTACTGCACTCGGAAAATTTGTATGGCTGCACATTCTCCTGGCCCACAATCGACTGGGCCATGATGCAACCGTGCCAGTCGCGGCAGAAGCACTCCTCGCCTGCGGGCAAAAATGAGATTCTGTTTTGGCAAGTGCCGTATAAGGGCTCAGATAACTCTTACGTCCGTCGTCGTGTCCCATGCCGATGTTATGGCCAATCATGTGGGCCATTGTGCCCGCCAAAAGGTGCGGCTCGTACACGTTCACATCCACGCTGATGCCCACGGCTCGGGGTGTGCAAACCGTTTCGGGAACGGCCATGCCAGCCTCCCCGCCCGCAAATGTCTCGCCACTAAATGGTAGGAAAATAATATGGAGTAATATAATATAGAAAGATTTTTGGCAAGCTTACGTCAGTAGCTGCGTTGTATCCCGCTCGATTTGAAACAGATTTCTCGAGGTGTAGTCATTAAAGTTGGATATTGCCTTGGTTATATCCTTGCTGCCATCGATAACCGCTTGATTTTTGCCCCAGGTCTCGATGTACACGACCGACACACGGGTATTCAGAGTGCGAAAGTACTAAAACAATGAAAAATATATATTATAAATTAGATATTTAAAAAACATCGATATTTCCACAATAACCTATCGATAATTTCGATGTTTTATAATAAAATATAAAAAATATCGAAGTTTTCGATAAATATCGAAAGTATCGAGTATACTTACCAGATCGGCTATGTTGGCAACCTGTATGGCATCGTGGATAACCTCCGCGCGAGTACTGCCATTCCGCTTATCGAACATCGCCTTGTCCACAATGATGGCGGTCTCAATGTACTTGGTGGCCTCCCGGACGTCCCGCTTGTTCCGCCCCGCTCCGCTCTGGCCCAGGATCTCCTCGACGACGCCCGCGACTCCGGCGGACAAGTGCTTTGTGCGACGCGACAGCCGCCACGAGTCCAGATTGCCCGAGTTGGCGCATCCTTTGTTCGCCTTTGTGCGGGCCTCGAAAATCACATGGGGATGTTTCTGTTTTTATGGGGGAAAAAGAAAAAAATCAGAAACCAAATAAAAATCAAAAATAATGGCATTTCCTTACCGATAGGTCTCCGCCATAGAAGGGGTGAATGACGAACGTCTCGTTGCCGATGTGAATGACGCCACTCACACCGTTGCAGGTGTGGAAGGCTGCGCTGGCACCAGGATAATCCTTCACGGTCCCATGGTAGTAACAGTGCTCGATATCCTGTAAGGATATGGGGGAAATGGTGGTTTAAGCAATATCAGATAAATATAAATATGAAAGGGAAGGGAATTTCGTTTTTGAAACTATATCATTTCTTTTTTTTATATATTTTTTTCTTTATTATTTTGTTACTATCGTTTTAATTTTTAATGTTGTCTTATTTTTTTTATTTATTTTTTACTCGATTTTTTTTTATTTTAATTTTTTTACTTCATTGTTTGTTTTCTTTTTTTTCCTTTTTTTTTTTTCTTTTTTCTCTATTTTTCCTTTTTGTTTATTTTTTCTTTTTTTTTCGTTTTCTTTCTTTAATTTTTTACCTTTTTTTCTTTTTTTTCTGTGCTTTAACTTAGATACTTATCTAGAGGATTGTGTTACTTAATATAGCTCTCGAAATGTTAAAACCTTAACTCACATGTCGGTTTCCATCCACAAGATATCCACCCACGTGGTAATGTTTCTGTTGTATGTTTGGAGAAAGAAGTTGTCTGCAAGGAAATATAGATATTTCGTAATATACAATATTTAGATATTTATGTTGTAACTTACGAATTGAGCTCCAAGTCCAAACGAAATTTGTGATTAAATGCTTTTATTAGCAGCGATGTGCGATGAAAGTGTTTCTATACGCAGGGAAATCATTTACATTAGTTACACTAATCAAGTCAAGAAGTGAAAATGATTTTGAGAACCTACCTTTGTTCTGCCTCTGTTAAATCCACTGTCGTCGTGTGGTCGAGGTCTTTGTCCCGGCTGCCAGAACATAAAGTATATAGTATTGATATTTAGCAAGGATTAGTTACTCCAAATATCTCTCTCACCTTTGGCAGACTGACTTCTCGCGTGGATATGCCCATCTTCTCGTGATGGCGCAGTTGTACTGGATATATAATTTGGTAATAGTGACCACCAATTCGACGGACAAGCTCTTGATTTTGCCTGTATTCTTTAAGTAAACGTTCCACTTCTCCTAAAACAAAAACACAAAGTTATTGAAATCATAGCACTCCTTTGCAGTAGTCTTGTAATCCATCAGTATATTTCTTAAGACAGTTAAGGTACATATGTGATGTATAAGGATATGCAGTATAAAGATATGTACTCACCAACAGGACTTTCTTCATTCCAAAATGAATCATCTAGTGTGTAATCTGCTTCTGCAAGAAGATAATTTTAATTTATTTTATTCTATAGTCCATGGAACAAGTGTATTTCGATAAAAGGGAAGGTTGTACAAAAGACGAACGAAAAATGATGATATATTATTTTTTAATGAAAGATAAATTCTTAATGGGTTATCTATTTTATAAACAAGTTACATTTCCCTATGAAATGAATAAAAAGTAAACTAGATATCTCTCCAATGTTAAACGGACTGACCAATGTTTCCCAAATTACAATTTATTAAGGGTTTTTTAACAGAACCAGTGGTGTCCTATAAGTTGAGAGGCGGGAATTTATTAGAACCGCCCTCGCATTTTCACAGGAAACCATTTAGTTTGTAACCCCCAGTAAAACCCCGTTTTATTGTTAATTAAAAGATAATGGATCGGTAGGGTTTCAGAATCCAAACGCTTTGCCGAATTTCGTATGCTACGGTAAAGCGTAGGAATTCTAAAACTCTACAACACCCAAGGTGCATTTATAACAATTTGATACCCACACTGGTCATAATGAATAAATGAACAAAAAAACCTATCCACTGAAATAAAGTATTAATTTCAAGTGTTATCCTGTTATCCTAAACTACTTTTTTACGATACATAAATTATGTCTTGATAATCCCTACTTTGTAACCTTCCTTGTACGGGGTTGCAAGATTTAATCAAAACTAGATAGTTTGCTACGTAAATTAATCGTCTAAATGAAATTTGTATCGATAATTATCGATACATCGGTGTTTGATCAACAACCACAGAATTTATGCTTTTCTCTATAGGTAGTTTCGAATGGGAGAATGAAAGGCAAATAAGGATTTATGATCTTCTGTTAGACATAAGATACAGATACAGATGTTAACTATTGAAATTCGTATCGATAATTATCGATACATCGGTGTTTGATCAACAACCACAGAATTTATGCTTTTCTCTATAGGTAGTTTCGAATGGGAGAATAAAAGGCAAATAAGGATTTATGATCTTCTGTTAGACATAAGATACAGATACAGATGTTAACTAAGTATTCAACTTACCCCCCGCAGATGTGACGAAAGCGCACAGCTGAGCAATGATGAGGATCAAATTGGCGATGTTCATCCACATGACGGCGGCTGCGATATTGTGATCAAAAGTGAAGTTGTCCAATCCAGCAGCCCCACTTCTAAGTCTTAGTTTTCTCTCCTACTTGCTCTTGCTCTTGCTCTCAGTAATAATTTATAGAAAACTGCCTTCATATGGTACTTAAAAACTATCCGTTTGCATTAGTTAACTTTCGGTAACCCAGTATCTTTGGGTATCGAATTGATTTGCAGTAATCTCAACCACTTCAACCAAACATTTGCATTTGCATTTGGTATTTGGTATATGTTATATGGTATATGTTATATGTTATAGGGCTTTGCTGTGTGTCAGTGGCAGTGGTTTTGCATTTGCTTTTGCTTATTCCTTTGCTTTTGCTTTCGTAACTGAGGCTGTGATTTGGTTTTTGTGTCTGGTTTCTGGTTCTCAATGGCTTGCAGGTTCTTCTGCTGGGATTGTGCATTCATCACACGGCGAACTGGCTTGGCTTGGCTTGGCTTGGCTCAAGGAAGCTCGGAAAATAAACAAGATAATGGATAGAAAAATCAAATCTAGTATTCACACTTTGGAGCTTTTCGCAAAAACGCCTTTTTGTGTAACAACCGTAGCAGGATTAAAATGCATCAAAATCCGCCCCAAGTTCTGAGCAAGCGATGTCCTTTGTTGCTGCAAATAAAAGATGGATTGAGTTTAAAAAACGAAATTAAGATTAAGAACTCTTAGAACTATTTCTCTATGTTTAGAACATTTCAATACCAATAGAAAATTTAAATTTCAAAACCAAAATATTCAGAAATTCTTTTAAATTTATATTCAAACACCTAGAAATATCGAAAACCTTTTTTCTTAAAAAGAGTAAACAGTTATACATACTTCAAGGTTTTTTTTAGATTTAAGAAAAAACCTGAAATGTTTTTTAATCCGATTTTAAAATTTAATTTTGTAAAACTTTTATTTGTTTTTTTAATCAGATTATTTTGTAACCACCAAAATTCACGTATTAAAATTCCAATTCGGCACTCACACATTTCTCAAAATTAACCCCAATCACTGGTATCAACAAATGAGTTTTTCTAATTTCCATGTTTTCATTTTTTCGATCCCGGCTTTGTCGCACGTTCGGTACTTTTCTCTGTTTTGATTTTTATTTTTATTTCAAGATATGTATCAGATAAAAGATGCTGGTTCTTAAAAGCCCAGGCTAAATCTGTTTAGAGCTGTGCATTAGGGGATTGCCCAACCGAAACTAATGAAAAGCCACGTTGGCACTAAGGTGAATGTGAATGCTGAGGTGAATGTGAATGCTGAATCTGAATCTGAGTCCGAATCCGAATGTAAATGCGAATGTTGTTGGGAACTGGGGACTGGGGACCGGACAGTGAAGAGCACACCGAGGCCACAGCCGACAATTTTAATTTGCGCTAATTAGGCAAGGACAGACATTTAGCGGTGACAGAGAAATTGTAGAAAGCAGATTCAATTAGCAGCAAAATCCTATTAAATAATTAATATTCATTAGGCGGTGGTAAGCAAGACGCTTGCATTTCCGAATGATTGGTATTTAGTATTGGTATTTTGAGAATTTACCGAAACGAATTCCCCCGAAAAGAATTGATTAAAACAATTAGGCTTTCGATTTTAAACAAATATATTATTTAAAAATATATAGATATTTTATATAAATACTACCTGTTTGAGTTATTTTGCAGCCTATTATATTTAAGTTGTAATTTTAAACTCACACACCTTGTAAGGTTTATTTATACCGGCAGCTAGAACCCAGATTTCAGCAATCGTTTGCACAATCGTACAATCAGAGACTAAAAGGCAGAACGGAAAATAAGTACTTTATGGAATCGAAGGGGAAAAATGAGAGCTGCGCTGCTGACGACAGCCTTTGTTTACATTTCGAGAATGGAAAATGTCTGCTTTGCTTTTACCCATACGTATGAGCAATTACTACGAGCATTTGCTTTAATTTTACCCATTTTATATCCCAAAAACTTATGCAAGAGAAAACGCTACACCCGACTGGGTGTCCCGGCTATTTAATACCCGTCACTCAGCTAAAGGGAGTGCGAAAGAGATGGATATATAAAACTTTGATCGGGTATAACTTTTTAACGAATGGTCCGATTTGAAAAATTTCTTCTACATTTCTATAGGTATAACTAAACACAGCAAAATTGCATTTATACTTCTTCGAAATCTTTAAAAATGTGGGCGCCAGACATATTTTAGTATCGTTTGTGGGCGACTATGGGCGATTTTGGGCGTTAGAGGGGGCGTGGCGCTCGGCTGAAGTAAACTTGCGCTGCGTAGGAAGGCCAAGAATATGTGTTGGTAATCCCAATATTCTAGCTTTTGTAGTTTCCGAGATCTCAGCGTTTATACGGACGGACGGACAGACGGACATGGCAAGATCGACTCGCTACTCTACGAGTAACGGGTATAAATACCAAACATTTAGCTTAATGTTAATAAATATTTTGTCCTCATTAAATTTGAAGGATAATTAATATTTGTTTGGCTTGGCCAAGACTCAACAGGTTCCCCGCAATTTTTGCCAAATGCGAAGCTATAATTTATTGAATTTTCTTTTATGGGCGAGAGCATCGTCAAATTCAGGTCATTTCGGCGGGGAGACAGTAAGACAATTTATTGCGGCAAAAAGGGGATGAGAACAGGGATGGGGAAAGGATAACAGCGAGAATAACAAAAACTTTTGGGTAAACATTTTCTTTAACTACTATTATACATAGGTGAACCGAGTAATAATATTTTCGATGATGGCGGCGTTATGTCATCCATCGGTATTTCAGTATTCAATCAAATTCCGCCCGAAAAATGCCACCTTTAAAAATGTGGGTGTTGCAAATGGGTGTGGCTAAACTTTGAAATAAATAAAATTCTTAAAATCTGATAGCTGCCCAGGTTTTGGCATTCTAGGTAGAAACAATGTAGATACCGTGTAGATACAATGCAGATGCAATTTTTAGCCACAATTAGCGTTCATATATATTTACTTGGTTTAAACACCGGTCTGATCTATCAGATATTAGCATGTATATATGTTCTTTATCATATAGCTCATATGAGAAGTGAGTTCCTTACAAAAAAGAGCTACTCAGCGGATTGGGCACATTTTTTTCTTGGTGTCGTGGGCGTCCACGGCAGAATCAGCATCAGCATCAGAATCGGAATCAGAAACAGAATCAGAAACCTTGGGCAGACAACCAAAAAACCAGACAAGCGGCAGCTGACAAGAAAATAAATAAATAAAGGGATGAAAATTAAGAACGCGAGAGTCGTCGGCTGGCTCTCCAGTTCTTAACTGCGCAGCCTCCGGTTTGGTTTTTCCGTCTAGAAAAAATGCACATGTGTATAAATCTATTAGCCAATAAAATTACTTATGCCTTCACAATTAGAAAAAAAAAAAAAACAAAAGGTACCAAGGAACCCAAGGAACGAACAATGTTTGCAACTTCACCAATTTAAACTTTCACTTTATCACATTTAATCAAGTTAAAAAAGCAACTTTATTTTAATTGATTTCTTTGTGGCACCGACTTCCTATTCATATGTTTAGCATTTTACATTATTCCGTGGCTCCGAGAAGTTTTACAAAGTAGCCAGCCATTAAATGGGCAAAAGTTAATAGTTGTACACTAAGAAAAACTCCATTTAAATATATTATAAATCATATATGTTGTTATGGAGACTTTTTCTATTTATCTTTCGATTTATTAGACAAGGAAAAAACACAAGTCTTTTGTTAAACTCGGCAACAAGTGAGCTCTAAATGAATGCTATTAGATTTGTAACGCTTGAAAAAAAGAAGAAAAGAGAAAAGTTTAGTTTACATGGTTCTTACTGATTTTAAATAATTTTTTTAATAAGCGGAAATAGAACAAAACTTGTAAATTGTTTTGGTATCATAAGAAATGAATTGAAACCCCGATAATATTTTTACTTCCAAGAATACTACGCAACCATCATAATATTTTATATTAAACAGACCGAGAACTTATTCCTTTATCTCGGAAATAAATCTTAACACAGTTTGAAACTAACAAAAATGTGACTTTTGAGAGAGTGAGCGATCTGGTAACATCATGTCAGCTTTTCCAGATCGCTGGGTATTTGGGCGTTGCCACACTGATTTACAATGAAGGGATCCGCATGTTAAATTTAAAGTAGGAATTAAGCCTTGAAAACATATGGAAACTTGGAGTTTAAAGCTTCTTTTAAATTTAACAAGCTGTTGAGAAAAAGGGCTTAAAATTATTTATTTTCCAGTTTGAACACTGAATATGTTTTAACCAAAATTACAAAGTACTTTCTAACTTAACAAAAGGTAAAACCAAGTTGATCACAAGTACCACAAAACAAAGTAGGTGGTAGATTTCTTACTGTGCAGGAACTCGGGTAGGTGGGTCAATGGCAACGCATGCCCAGACCCAGAATAATTGCGGATAAATGTGTCCTGGCAGTAGAAAGGAGTGCTGCTGCTGCACGTATTTAAGAAAAATGAAAAATCTGCCCCCTGACACACTTAACTTGCACCGAGAATCGGCAGACTCCTTGGCCAAAAATCGAAATCTAATTTTTTGGAACCCAATCCCTGCGTGCCAATACACTGGAGAGGAACGAGAGGAAGGAGAGGAGAGGGAGAGGCCTGAGAGTATCCCATCCAGAGCAGATATGCATTGGAATACAAAGTGTGGGATGTGGGATAAAAGCATTTCTGTATCGCTATTATTCATTGGTCATGCGCAGTCAGCCGCGCCTCATATTTCCGATTGTAGGACATGGTTTCGGAATACGGAATTCGGAATTCGGATAGGGATTGGGTTTGCTATTTGTACAATATTCGCAATAATGGTTATGTTTTGACTAAAGCATACAGTTTCCAACTAATTATGGCCCTGAAATATATCCATTTCCATCTGTATACCATGTATACCTCTATTTTCGGTTCCATATACGCATGAGATGGGATACTTGAACGATATAGTAGTACCTATGTACGTAATGGAGTGGCACAAAAATCATTATGCTCGGGGTTCTCTGGGTTGTACACTTGTTTATCTGGTTCGAGGTTCGACCACTACTACTCACCTACGGAAATTCGGAATTCGAAATTCGCCACAATCCATCGAAGGAGTTTTGTTTAAAGTTTTAGCTAGTTATTTATTTATTTAATTACTTGTTATCCTTGCGTTTGTTTAGACTGGCGTATAATTTTACATTGTACTGCTTTATGAACACACTCAGTTTGTTGTTTTTTTGGCCAAACAGTAAAAAAAATATGCAAAAAATTTGTCATAAAATATGTATTTTATGATCTTCTCTTCTCCCTTCGCTTTCGCTTTCAGCATATACATATAGTATATATATATATGTATATATTTATTCTATTTTCTATTTATTTTTCCCATATTTGATTAAAATGTGCTGGTTTTATAGCCGATTTTGAGTTGCGTTGCGTTGCTATATCAATCATTTGATTCTTCGGTTTGAATTATTTGTTGAGTTTTCACATTTTGGCCAACCGTTCGGCGTTTCCTTTTCCTTTTCTCTTTCTATTTTTTTTTTGTTAAAAGTTCACGGTGTACTGGAGATGTTGGAATGTTCAGAATTTCTATGTTATATTCTGCTTTTTTGGCCTGCCAATATAATTCAGTTACACTTATTTTCCTGGATCTTTGGGGCGCCGACTCCGATTGTATTCCTCAATTAATTGCAGGCTGCGAACTCGGCTATTCCTGCATCTTGCACTCTTTTCTTTTCTTTACTAGCTTTAAAACTATCGCCGTGGCCGTATCTCTAGCCTCGCTACCGCTTTCCGCAATTGCAAACAACGTTCTAAAGCTCTCGAACACGTCTGCAGGATTTGGGCAGGCGAAAAAGCGATGGCCAGAGCCAGCTAGCCAGCTCGACGCAGTCGCACAACTTTCGGAGGAGAGCGACTCCGAAAACGACTCCGAATCGTAGTACGAATCCCGGTCATCCCGTCATCTAGGCATTGTCATCTCAGCATCTTCGGCTCTCTCTTGGCTCTTCTGATTCTCTCGGGTTCTTCTCGGGTTTCCAGACTCTCTCGGCTACTTCTCGGGTTCTTAGATTCGGATACCCATTTGGATTCCGATTCGGTTCTCTTGACCGACTGACTCTCCTTTCTCCTCTCAAAATACAAAAAAAAAACCCAGCCAGGAGTCGAAGGCCCCGACCAGACTTACAATCCCGGGTACGTCTGTTTATGCCCGTTATGTAGAGCAAAAGGGTATATTGTATTCGTGCAAAGGTGCGTAATTGTAAAAGGAAGTAGAGTGTATGTGTGGGTACACTTACATATATATTTAGCCATGTCTGCTTTGGCCTGCCTGTCTTGCCTGAGATCTTGGGAACTACTCTTTTTTTTAGCCAGGGAACTGGGTCCAAAGATGCCACATTCCTGAGCGAAAGTTGAGCTCAAAGATTGGCCACACCCCCCAAATAAGTACTGAAGAGCAGCCAAAACTGACCTAATTCAAATGGTAATATTTGTATTTATTTATATTACGTTTCTGTATTTGTACAAAAATTGAAGTCTGCATTTGTGCTAATTTTAAACAATTTAAAAGAAAAAAACACTATAAATGACAAACCATATTTGGATCAATATTTCCTTCGTTTCAGCGAAAAAACTGTTTTGTTTTTTTTTTGGAAATTCGGGACTACGGTTTTTGACAAAAAAATACATTTTTTCTTTTGGATTTTTTTTGCTATAGCTCGACCAAAAATGGTCCCACTCCAAAAATACATACTGTTTTGAACAGCTTACAACTTAATAATTAAATACATGACACTTTCCGTGTGATTTTGAAAAAATAAAACTTTCGCCAATTTTCACATTTTTTATAAAAATGGCAAAAAATGGCAAAATTTAAAAATTTTCAGTTTTAAATGCCAATCGATTGGGAATTTAATAACGAGTTCAACGAGGTAGGACACTCCATATTTGGATCATTATTTCCATTTTTGTGACCAAAATACTAATTTTTTTGGGTGGAAAATCGGGATGTTGATTTTTGGTACAAATTTTAAATCTTTCTTAATCGATTTTTTGCTGTAACTTGGACAAAAATGGTCCCAAATCAAAAGTTCGTACTGTTTTGAGCAGCTAACAACCTGATAATTAATATCCGTGCACTTTCCGTCTGAATTGAAAAAAATTAATTTTGGACCCAATTTTCACATTTTTCATCATGTTTTTTTGCGAAAAAATTTAAAAATTTGCAGGTTTAAATGCCAATCGATTGGGAATTTAATAACGAGTTCAACAAGGTAGGACACTCCATATTTGGATCATTATTTCCATTTTAATGACCAAAATACTATTTTTTTTTGGTTGGAAAATCAGGAATTTAATTTTTGGTACAAATTTGACATTTTTCTTAATCGATTTTTTGTTGTAACATTGACAAAAGTGCTCCAAAACTAAAAAGGCGTACTGTTTTGAGCAGCTAACAACCTAATAATTAATATCAGTGTACTTTCCGGCAGATTTAGAAAAATTAATTTTGGACCCAATTTTCACATTTTTGGTAAGGGGTACCATCATGATTTTTTGCGAAAAATTGTAAAATTTAAAAATTTCCAGATTTGAATGCCAATCGATTGGGAATTTAATAACGAGTTCAACGAGGTAAGACACTCCATATTTGGATCATTATTTCCATTTTTGTGACCAAAATACTATTTTTTGGGTGGAAAATCAGGATGTTGATTTTTGGTACAAATTTGAATTTATCCCTAATAGATTTTTTGTAAATGGATACGAATAAAAGGGTATATAACCTTTGGCTGGCCAAAGCTAGCTTCCATTGTTGTTATTTTTTGCTTTAGAAAAACAAATGGTAAATAAAAAAAAATGTGTATATATTTTAACTGTGGTGCCATTTTTGGCCTTGTTATGAGAATATATGTTCTTTTCAAGAGACCCCTTTTAGTTTAATATTATTAAGAAAAATCGTATTTAATTGGCTGTGAAATCATAATAATCCCCTTGAATTTAACCGACAAAGACTCTGGGTTGGAGAATGCGTTTGATCAAAATTTTATACTAAACGTTTAATGGGTAGTGCCAAAGGTTCAGATGGGTGGTGAGTAGGGCTATTGTATGCAGGCCCTTTCTAAAATATTTACCTTGTAATTATGGAAAATTATTAAAAGGGGTAATTTTGACGCACAGTAAATTCTGTTTCAGATTTCATTATCGCTGGCTGCTATAAAAGTGTTGCCGCCTTTGGGCAGCCAAGTCAGTTGATATTGAGAAAGACATGTTCTATTCCTATCCATATAAAGCACTTCGTTTTCCCATTCAGTGTGTTTGGCTAAAACTGAATGGCTCTTGGCCCTTGTCGGAAACTTCAACAGGACTAAAGAAAAACAAACCTTTTAATGGCAATTCAGTTTTTGCCACTGCTTATATAATATGGGCGTGGTATGTCATCGCCTCCGTGGGCATAACAATAAGTTATCAAACTGGTTTTTTGCTAACAAACCTTTCGGATATCATAATCATGACGGAAAACTGTTGCACCACCTTCATGGGAGTCCTGAACTTTGTTCGACTCATCCATTTACGGCTCAACCAACGCAAATTTCGGCAGTTAATTGAACATTTTTCTTACGAAATTTGGATTCCAGAGTGAGTCGAAATGAATAAAAAACAAGAGAGAACGCTATAGTCGGGTGCCCCGACTATCAGATACCCGTTACTCAGCTAAAGGGAGTGCGAGGGAGACGGAGATATAAAACTTTGATCACGCATAACTTTTTAACGAATGGTCCGATTTAAAAAATTTCTTCTACATTTCGATAGGTATTGGTAAACACAATAAAACTGCATTTTTACTTTTCCGAAATATTTAACAGACGGACATGGCTAGATCGACTCGTCTGGTGATGCTGATCAAGAATATATATACTTTATGGGGTCACAAATTATTTATATTATTTTTTATTAATTATGCAAATATTTTATTTTTCTTTTTCAATAGCAGTTCCAAAAACCATATCGCTGCGGAGTGTCGCCGGCGCATGATAACCTTTAGCATAATGACAGCTTTGCTGTCGTGCTTGATCATCATGTACTGCGTCCTGCCGTTGGTTGAGATATTTTTTGGCCCCGAACTCGAGCCCCAGGACAAGCCATTTCCCTACAAAATGGTCTTTCCGTACAATCCCCACGGCAGTTGGATCAGCTATGCACTCACCTACATGTTCACCTCGTATGCAGGAATTTGTGTGGTGACCACTTTGTTTGCAGAGGACACCATTTTTGGATTCTTCATCACCTACACTTGCGGGCAATTTCAATTGTTGCACGAACGAATCAAGAAATTGTTTAAGGGAATACCTAATACGGAATTGGCAGAAGAACATCAGCTGGAGCGCCTCAAACGGATTGTTGAAAAGCACAATAATATTATTAGGTTGGTATTTTGCTATTTGTATTTGAAAAATTGATCATCTGTAAACGTTATTTATTATTTTTTATATTATTTTATTTACCAAATAATCGTTTAATCTATTTAAAATAATGTAAACTGTTAAAAACTATTATTTCTTTCTTCTTAGATTCGCTAAACGCTTGGAGGACTTTTTTAATCCAATTCTATTGGCCAATCTTATGATTTCATCGGTTCTCATTTGCATGGTTGGCTTCCAAATAATAACCGTACGTACTATAAATACGAAAAACTTGTATTTCGGAATTTATTATATTTTTTACTTTTTCATCAGGGAAAGAACATGTTTATCGGGGACTACGTTAAGTTCATCATCTATATATCCTCGGCTCTTTCGCAATTATACGTTCTCTGCGAGAATGGAGACGCTCTGATAAAGCAGGTTCTTACAAGTGGTGAATTTCCCTAAAACTTATATTTTACATATTTCTTTCACAACACAGTCCACGATGACAGCGCAAATTCTATATGAATGCCAATGGGAGGGTTCAGATCGTATCGAGTCCCTTTCGTATAAACCAACCAGCAAGCGAATCCGAAATCAGATATGGTTCATGATACTCTGCAGCCAGCAACCCGTGAGGATAACAGCCTTCAAGTTCTCAACTCTGTCCTTGCAAAGTTTTACGGCGGTATGTATAGCTATTGGATCAATTCGAGAAAATAAACCTTAAATTACATTTTTTTTTCAGATATTGAGCACATCAATAAGCTACTTTACACTACTGCGGTCGGTTTACTTCGATGACGAAAAGAAGCATGACTAGAAATATACTTAATTAGAATAAATTAGTGCAAAATGTATTTAACCATAAATAGTTATATTAAAAAATAGCTGCATCGAGGATTCCATGTTTTCCCAATTTTTCAGATTTTTTAGATTTTTTCCCAATTTTTTAAAATTTTTCCCACTATTTTTCACATTTTTCCACGTTTTTACATTTCACATTTTCCATCAACTGGCTGGATTTCTGGATTTCAGATACCAGGCGAACAGAAACGGTAGCAGGTGTCCGATTGGTTAAATGCACTCTTACTTAGAGATGGCCTTTCTGCGGCACGCTCCATACAAACTCGTGACCGTCGTGCCTAAGTCGTGACACGAACACAAGAACAGCGTGGTTGCCCATCTCTAATTCGGGCTCTCCTTTAAGCTAACGGATCTCTTCCAGTAAGCTCGACTCTGATTGGTCAATGGCGGGCTTCTAGGCAGCCATCTTGAAAAAGGTACCGTTATGTGAGCAAAGTCAGAAATACCAGCAGCGACCTACTGCTTTTCTGCTGATTCTGTGCGCCTGGTGTAAAAAATCCAGAAATTTGCCTTGAAACGCCCAAGTTGAATATTACGGTAAATGTGGATCATTTTTAAGTTGGATTTTGGTCAAATTGGTGGGCTAACGGGGCAATTTCCCGACTTCGGGCCCATAAAATGTAGCACACTTTTCAGGGCTGCTGCTTTTGGGGGATTTTTCACCCACACCCTTGGTAAGTATAAAAGCCGATTTAAGTATTTTCTTATTTTTAATGAATTTCTCAGATCAGACAAACAAAAGATCACAAATAGTAACTATGAATATTTTGGTAATTAAAATATGCACTACCCATCCTTGATTTAGATATCGTTCTTGCCGCCGCGAACCGCCGAGCTGCCAGCCGGAGTAGCAGCCTCTCCAACCAGCGATGCCTGGCCCGAGGAGATCCCGTGCTGGATGAGGAAGTCGTGCTCGTTCTTGGCCTGCCGCAGCCAGTTGCGCAGATCGCGGGTGCGCTCCACCAGGCAGGTGGTGTAGTTGACGGCCCGCGGACTCTGCGAGACGATGGTGTTGGCCGTGAGGATGGCCGCGCCCATGGAGCTCTGCATCCGGCCGGCGGCCAGCTGGCGGTAGGTCTCCAGTCGGTCGGCCAGCGTGGGTATCGAATGGGGTATATGAACGGCGGTGCCCTCGATGAGATCGTGCTGCTGCTTGAGGACCTGCGACCAGGCCAATTCGTGATGCTGCTGCTGCTGCTGATGCTGCTGCTGCTGCTTCTGGCCAAAGATGTCCAGGATCTCACGTATCTCGGCATTGAGTATCTCCAGATTCTCAATGCACTCGTTCGACTCCTGCTGATAGTAGTCCTTCTTCTGCTTGTGCAAATCGGCGGCACTGGCCAGTTCGGTGCTGCTGAAGCCGGAACTCGAGTGCGAGGATAGGTCGCTGAGGGTGGCCGCATCGTCCATGGTCCCGGGACCAGGAGCACCCAGATCCAGAATGGACTTCTCCTTCTCGTAGATGCGCAGCAGGCTCTGCTCCAGGTGGCGCAGTCGGATGATCTTCTCGCCGAGCAGCGAGCGCGTGCGATGCAGGTTGACCTCCATTTCGGTCAGTTCCTTCTCCTCCTGGATGAGCTGATCGATCGAGTGCTTCGGCGAGTGGGCGGTGATCTTGCGCTGCTGGCTAATCTCGCGCTGCCTCAGCCGGAAGTTGGTGCGCTGCGTCCGCAGCGACTCCTTGGCGCGACGCACTGAGTCGCGTTCGAGGTGAATGCGGTGCTTGAAGAACTCCAGCTCGGAGCCCACGCCATTGGGCTTGGGATGCGACGAGATGGTGTCGGTGAAGGGGTAGCGCAGATGGTACGGGGCATCCAGGGTGTTCTCGGGGAACTGATCCTCGAGAGCCTCGAGCTTCTGGAGCTGATGGCGCAGGTTCTCCACTGGGGTGCAGGGTCGCTCGGTCGTTCCCTTGGTAGTTCCCTTGGCATAGCTAGTGGTGTCCGAATTGAGGCGCGACGTCGATGCCGATTTGGTGCGCGAAAAGACAATCCTTGACTCCTTGGTGGCCGCCGTGCACGCCGCCGCCGCCTGCTGGCTGCTGCTGTTGTTGTTCCTCTCCACGGCCGGCAAATCCCGCGAAGAGTTGCCATTGAGAAACGGCCCGTAGCGTCCATTGTTGTAGGTATTCGATAGCGTCGTATCCGACTGGCTGATGGAGGTGTTGTCATCCTGCTGCTGCTGCAGCTGCAGCTGCAATTGCCTGATGTTGCTGGCCAGCTGATGGCCCTTCTGGGGAAGGGGTGGCTTGACCACCAGCACCGCCTCGCCGGCAATCGCCTGATCCGAGTAGCTGAGCGATCGATTGTCGCTGTTGCCCGACTGCTGCTGCTGCTGCTGCTGTTGGTTTGGCTGCTTCTGGTAGTACCGCTCCATGGAACTGGCCGACTTGGTGCTGTGCTGGCTGGGCACCATCTGCGCCTCCCTTCGCCGATTGCGCCGCTCCAGCGAGAGCTTGACATCCGTCTTGAGGCGCACATACTTCTCCTTGAGGCACCGGTACTTGTCCTCCAGCAGCCGCTTCTCGCAGCGCAGCTTCTCGTACAGCCGCCCCTCCTCCCCGCCGCCGGAGGCCTTCTCCCGCCGCTGCTTCTCGGCTTCCAGCTCGCGGGCATACTTATCGCGCAGCTGGGAGAGCCGGCTGGCCTGCTCGCGGCGCATCAGCTCCTCCTCCGCGTGGAGATCGCGTTCCAGATCGCGGAGGATCTCCTCGTGGCCGCTTTGGAGCAGACTGCGCTTGCTCTGCAACTGGCGCTCCAGGGCCTCCTCCAGTTTGTGCTGATGCGAGGTGAGACGGAGGTCGTATTCGTGGCGGAATCTCTTCAGCTTTGCCTCGTGATCACGCCGTATGGCCTCGAAGTCGCTGGTCTCGCTGCTGGCGGAGTGGATGGCCACCGCTTGGCCCGACTTCAGGTGCAGCTGCTCCAGCTCGTAGCTGTGCTTGCGACCCAACTCCTCCAGGTCGAAGGCATTGTTGCCGTCCTGTTCGGATTTGTTGATTATGAAGCTGCGCACCGAACTGCCCTTCGAATCGGAATCGGTGTCATCGTAGAATAATTTGCTGGCCTCGCACTCTTTGGCTTTGGCAGCAGCAGCTTCTATTCCTGATATCTTAATTGCATCTGTTGATTGAGTCTTTGAATCCAACAGAAAGGGATTCAGACTGTAGATGCCCTCCATTAGAATCGCCTCATTCTCATTCTCATTCTCTTGCCAAAGGTCAACGGGCTGCTCTTTGTCCACCAAATCCTCATCTTGATCATCCTCGACCACCACCTCAACATCTCCATCGTCTCCATCATCATCATCATCCTCCGAGTTCTCGTTCTGCTTCATCTTCGTGGATAGTTTGTCCTCGGGGGAGGAGCTTTTCTGGTCGAGATTGAAGCGCACACTCTTCTTGTCCTCCGCGGACTCAATCGCCGGCTCCATGCGATCCAATCTGCGACTTATATCGGTTATACTGGAATCGCGCAGGATGCCCTTGACTCCCGAGGGCGATGTGTAGCCATCGCCGTGGCCCTCCAGTTGCCGACGAGTTGCCTTTTGGAACATGGCTATTTTACCACCAATTCCAACTCCAACTCCTTCGTTTTCCTCCGAACTCTCAAGTTTTCCGTTCCATTGGGCATTGGGATTTGTCACCTTCGATTTGGTGACCTCGAAGCCAAGCTGATAGAAACGTCCCAAGTCCTTGGAGTCCTTGGAGTCCAGAAATCGACTTTTACCTCCGCTGAGAAGACTTGGCCACTTGCGGGCCAAATTATTGAGGGGCAAAGGGGCCGAGGGCGAGGGTATCATCTCATCGATGCCCTGCATGCTACGTATGCCCGAGTCCAATTGCGATAGATCGTCCGAGGTGTCGCCCACCGCGGATGTGGTTTCCATTAGCTTGTGGCGCCTGGCCTGATTGACCAGATCGCGGTATATCGCATCGAGCGGATGATCCCATTGCGACTCCTTGGTTCGCGTATTGTGATAGTAATGGCCGTTTTTCTCCTCAGAGTAGCTGTAACGATATTTAAAAAAATGTATATTATAATAGTACACTATTATACCATTTTTTAATTTTTTTTTTAATAATATATAGACATCGAATTATACGCTCAAACCATTTCTAGCGATCTCTGATTAAAGATGTTTCCTTCAAAAAATTTTAAAATTTATTTTTTTGCTTCAATCTGAACACTAAAAATACTGCTTTGCATATAGTTTAATTTCTAGCAATATATATTCCTCACCATATCTTCCAATCCAATGGCAATGCGGCCATCAATCCTTCCTTGGCAAGATACAGCAAATGCTGTTCCCGTTGGGGTTCGATTCCAATCAAAGAGGCATATTCGTTTATTTCTGATAAAAGTAAAATGAAACATTTCTTAAGAGGCTTTGAAAAAATATATATTTATGTACATATCTGTATAAAAAATACAGTATTTCAAGACATACATATCCTTGATGGCTTTATATTATTACATCATTACAAACCAAAAAAAAAAACTTATTTTTGTCTAAAACCGAAATCCCGAATTTTCAAAAAAAAAAACTGTTTTTTCGCTGAAACAAAGGAAATATTGATCCAAATAGGGATTGTCATACCTTTCTGAACTCGTTATTAAATTTCCAATCGATTGGCTTTTAAACATGGACTTTTTATTTTTTGGCCATTTTTCGCAAAAAATCATGATGTAACCCCTTGTAAAAAATGTGAAAATTGGCGAAAATTTAATTTTTTCAAAATCACACGGAAAGTGTTATGAATTTAATTATTAAGTTCTACGCTGTTCAAAACAGTATGTATTTTTGGTTTGGGACCATTTTTGACCAAATTATAGTAAAAAACCAAAAGTAAAACTTCCTATTTTTGTCAAAAATCACTCGTCTAGTGGTGCAGATCTAAAATGTATATATTTTATGGGGTCGGAATCGTCTCCTTCACTGCGTTGCAAACATCTGACTGAAATCATTATACTCTCTGCAAGGGTATAACAAAGGAAACACATTTTTTTTTTACTTTTAGCAGAGGGGAAAAGAACGTAACCTCTATAATAAAATGGATTTTTACTGTTTTATACTTATTTTAACGGGAACAAATATTACAATTTTCATTGTTTATAATTTTTAATAAAAAATCATTGATTTTGACTCTGTCCACAGTTTTTTAGATCCTGATTTAACAAAAAATTTAAGGTTTTTAAATTCCTGCAAATGTACATATGTACATTGTACAATGTACATCACACACCCATACATATACGTATTTAGATGGTGGAAAATGTGTTAATGTCCCAAATTTCCTTTTCTTGGGCGTTACATTTTAAAATGAATAAACTTCTTTGTTTAAAAACCAATTTTTCCTGAGTATATAATTACAAGATCTCTGTTGTTTTTTTCCCAAAAATGCCTATGTACATATTGGGGCGAACTTACCCTCCGATGAAGGAAAACACGCCTCGTCGAATACCTCCTCGCAAATCACCGATGAGCCCTGAGATGATGATGTTGTTGCTGAGACCGCTTTGGCCATTTGTTGTTCAGTTGTTGCTGCTGCCGCTGCCGAGGAAATCCTCTTGCAAATACTGGTGGTTGTCATTATGGGGGAACTGGGGAACTCTGGGAATTCTTCACACTTCACATTCACTAACCGAACCGAATGAAGCTTTGAGCTGACTTTTCCGTTGATTCCGAAGTTATCCGTACTCAAAGTGCCGCTCAATATATTTGCATATATTATTATATTTCTCCCATTTGACAATCATAATTTTCCATATTAGTCCTCAGTGAATGCTGCCGACTGACAGAGCAAACGGCAGAATGGTCTCCGATGCAGTTTGACCTAAAAATGAAAATATAAATACCTACTGAGTCATCGGTTATACTATATATGGGTATATGGATATGTACGGAGCATGCTCTGAAGGCGGGTTGCTGGCCAATTATCTGGTTGGCAACAGGATATTGCTGTTGCACCGAGTTTACGTGTCTGCGCAAGGCAACGATGAGGTCCACCTCGTTTTCAACCACGAAAACAACCAAACGGAAACTCAATAAAAATACTATTGTCAAAATACTGCCGTTATCCTTTTACTTCGCCAAAAGGTGGTGTAATGTGGTCTAGATTTGCCTTTAATTCGTTATCTTTATTCAGGTTCTGTTACTTTGAAAAACGTAATTACCAGAAACTAGAATCCTATCCTGGAAAAAGGGTGTATTTCACCCCATACTATTACATTATCCTTAGAACAAGAACCATCTGTTCTTTTTCGATGTTATCGTTTATCGGACAAATCCTGCATTAAATCGATAGAGCTTTATAACTTTTCTTCATTTTTTTTACAACTTTTTTAGAACTATAATATACTATAAAAAATATTAATATAATTTATTTTTTTTGCCAAGTATTTAATTTTGATGTAATGATTTCTAACAAACTAAATATTTAATTTATTATATACAGAAATATGTAGAGAACATAGATAGATAGGCATTTTAGAAGATGTAAAACATCGATTCAAACTAAGCATTTACCTATTTTTGAAACACTTTTTTTTAACTCCTTTGAATAGTGGATATAAAATATGTAATTCTACCTTTTAATTATATTTAGCTTATAAAAAACTGATATGGCAAAGACGTAAAAATAATTGATAATGTTAAACAAGAGTCTTAATTATTTCGGTCTTCTACATTACTTTTAATTGCACTAGAAAATAATATTTAACCATGCGTATAGATTATAGGCACTGAAAAAGCTTACATACGGATGTGTCGCTGTGGGAATGGAACATAAAGCTTATTTTTTCCTATCGATAATGTTTTAGTGAGACCTTCGATGAGATGGTGCCAGATATTTTACTTCAAAACAATTAGATATGTTTAAAACACCTCTCAACCCTACCTGAAAATAATAATAATAATATAAAAATCAGCTGCCCAGCTACATAAGAGTACGCGAACAGAGTTATGGCCGGCATAAATAACTACTCTAGCCTAAAGTACGTAATAGAGATGAGATTACCTCCTGCAACATTCTAACGAATAACGAATAACAATCATATTCCATTCCATTTATAGATTTCAAGCGGAGCGTGGACTTCGCGACGATCATCATCAGCTGGGAAACGAGCATCATCGGGCTAGGGATCTACATTTAAATTTACCCACGACCTCTAGCCCTAGCAAACACTTGGTGGGGAGCAGGTATTCCATTTGCATCCATTTCTTAAATTACATAAATAAATTACAACCCAAATCCCCCGAATCATCAGCATTGAAGGCCGCGAAAAGTCCATTGTGGACCATATAAACGAAGATCAGGAGGCCATAGCCAGGATCCAGTACGTGGACTCGGATAATGCCCTATCACTACCGTTGGGCAAGCACAAAGTGCTGGACAAGTATTCGGATAACCAGGAGGACGGTGGGTGTATCAGCTCTTAAAAGTTACTATAATAATAATATAATATTATAACATATTGCAGACACATCTGTGCGAAAGTACTTGGTCGTGGGCGTCCAGTGGGTCTCTTTGGTCACCGAGAACCTGCTGAGCCATCCGTTCGTCGTGCTGCGTCGCCAGTGCCAGGTGTACAATGCCTCCAGACGCTACCACCTGCACCCCTTCCAGCTGCTGCCCAGCATTGTGCATTTGCATCGCCGGCAGGGACTCACCACGCTGTGGAAGGGCGTGGGCAGCTGCCTTTTGGTCCGCGGCATGACGGTGGCCATAGATGACTTTGTCTCGAAACTGACCAGCTGGCCCAAGGATGTGGATAGCAGGACGACCCTGAAGCGATTCGGACAGCATGTTCTGCTTAAATGGTAGGGCATTCACTATCTCCCATACAGCGATGTCCGTCTGTCCGCTGAGATCTTGGAAACTACAAAAGCTAGAAACTTGGGACTAACCACACATATTCTTGGGCTTCTTACGCAGCGCAAGTTTGTTTCAGCCGAGGGCCACGCCCTCAATCGCCTTAAAAAACTTTTAAAAAAAAGCCTGGCGTCGCAATCTTTACAGAAAAGTGTAAATGCAATTTTGTTGTGTTTAAAAATACCTACCAAAATGTAGAAGAAATTTTTTAAATCGCACTGTTCAATTTAAAGTTATGATCAAAAATTGATATTGCATATCTCCCTCGCACTCACTTCGACTATAGCGTTCTCCCTTGTTCCTCTTTAATATTTTATATATGCAGCATTAGCATCGGACTGGTGGTGCCCTTCCATGCTGCCTCGCTCGTCGAAACCGTGCAAAGCGATATAGCCAGCGAGAAGCCGGGACTCTTCGACGTTTTCCGCGAGGGAAGTCTGCGCCTCTTCTACTGGAGCTCCCCACAAAAGGGACGAATGCTGCCCGCGTGGGCTCTGATCGGTCCGAGCGTATCGTTTGGCATTACCAAATACCTCTTCAATCTGGTCATCAGGGGCATCTCATCGCGCATTATGCGCCGGCGGATAACGGCCACGAATTCCCAGGACAGCAGCCAGGGAGGAAAGCTTCACGACACAACGCTGGAGCATCAGAATGCGGAAATCTACGCCAGCCTCATCGCCATACTAACCACTGAGGTCGCATTCTTCCCGCTCGAAACGATCCTGCATCGGCTGCAGCTGCAGGGAACACGCACGATAATCGACAACCTGGACAATGGTTACGATGTGGTCCCCATACTGACCAACTATCAGGGCGTCGTCGACTGCTATCAGACCACAATTGTCGCCGAGGGCGTTTCGGGACTGTACAAGGGCTTTGGGGCCATGGTACTGCAGTTTGCAGCACACGTGGCCGTGATCAAGCTGGCCAAATGGGTTGTGAATCAAATCGCTGAGGTCGTTTCGAATCGACCGCCACAGCGAATAGTGCAGTACTATAATTTGGATGGCATGGCCGGCGGCAACTCCAGGTCCACGACCCTCTCGCCCAGTCTTTCCAGCACAGAAATGGAGGAGAACAGTGTTGGTCAGAATTCACTAGATTAGTTTTGATTACTAGTCCAATTATTATATGCATATGTAAATTATACGAGATAATTTAAATGTCCAAGTAGCACGTTGTTTTTCTGGGATACTAACGTACATTTCGTATTTTGAATAAGGGGTTTAAAGCTGGGGTGCTTTTGTAAAGACACAAATTATAACTGCGGTCACACGCCTATCTGGCGTTGGGCACACGCTCTTTTTTTCTCGTTTAAATATATGAATTATTTGAACAGCTTTCGAAGGCAAACGGACGTTGAATGAAAACAGCGAGGGAAGATTGTCCTGTGCCTTTGTTTCTATGGCAACTATGTACATATATATGATATGGTATGAATATGGAACCGTTTGCAAGGCAACGAAACTGATCTACCGCTGAATACTTTGACCTAGCTTCTACGTTAGGCATTTATAGCGAAAGGCATTTATTTGCCGTGGGTATGTACAACAACTGAACGTTAACAGAACAATATTTAATATGTGTTATGTCGCTTGATGTTTCACATTTTAAATTTTCAGTTCCAATCGATCGTTGCTTCCTTACTTTCTATACCACATCTGGAGCGTCTTCATCCGCTTGACCTTCTTCTGGAGCTGCAGGACACCATACATGAGCGCCTCGGCGGTGGGCGGGCAGCCGGGCACGTAGATGTCGACGGGTATAATACGATCGCAGCCGCGAACCACCGAGTAGGAGTAGTGATAGTAGCCACCGCCATTGGCGCAGCTGCCCATTGAGATGACCCAGCGGGGTTCGGGCATCTGATCGTAGACCTTTCGCAGAGCAGGTGCCATTTTATTGGTTAGCGTTCCGGCCACAATAATGACATCCGCCTGGCGGGGCGAGGCACGAAAGACGACACCGTAGCGATCCATGTCGTAGCGCGGAGCGGCAATGTGCATCATTTCGACGGCACAGCAGGCGAGTCCGAAAGTCAGTGGCCAAATGGAGCCCTTGCGGCCCCAGTTGAGCAGATCATCGAGGCGGGCCAGCGACCATTCCGCCACCGAGGATTGCTTGGTGCCGAACGGGGAGTAGCCCTTCTTGGGCAGCGTCTGGGCCACTTCGGCGACCGGAAGGGTTTGTTGTTGGCGAACCACAACCAAATTCAGAGCGGGCAACACGGCGGATGAGGATCCCGATGACTGTGTGACCTTTTGTAGAGCCCGGGCCAGGGTCGTGGACATCATCGCCGAACGCAGCATTTTGGTCCTGCTAAATTAAGGCTCAAGTTATCCTGCGGCACAATGCATTTAAACATTTTTAATACCTATTTATGTAACTTCAACTTATTTCGTTTCGTATTTGGAGGGTATGACCGCCTGCTGGACTGCTGACAAAATACCAACTGCATTGCAGAAACGTACCAAAATATACCACTTTATTTGAGAAAATACCAACTTTATTACAGAAACGCGCTAAAATATACCTAATTAACTATGAAAATACCAACTGTCTGATTTTATATCCCATTCTCACATAGTCGCATCTATCATCTCGCTTCCACATTTTCAGCAGTTGTCATGTCATGTTTCTATTTCAAAAACTGTCGAGTGTCTGAATCGATAAAAATGCAACAACAATTTTTAGCAATTATAGCAATTTATACCTAAATTATCCCCATTGAATTTTTAAACAACTGTCATTATATAATATATACCAACAGTTTAATTTTGAATTGCCTAAAAAGGCAAGAGCTAAAACTATACATTCCAATTTGAATTTGAAGAAGATAATGGGTACTAATGGTACTAAAATGATACAGAGTTGCCATGGCTTTTAAATGAAAAAAGGTGACAATTCTGTATGGAACAGCTGATAAACAGTTCCATAATTCGAATTATTTTACACGTTTTTGTTTGAATTATTGGTCAAAATTAAAAGGTTAAAATTAAGTTAGTATAACTTGTGATATCGTGGAAGAATATGACACTAACACTAAACATTCTTCAACTTAACAATTTTTTAGATATTCTGCAAGTGAAAACAACATCCCTGTTGATGCCGATTAAAAATACATTCTATAAAGTATAAAAAAAACTACATTTATCTGTTCTTGCTTTTGCATATTTTTCGCTTTATTTTGTAATATATATGTTGGTGTAATTCAGTTATCGTCTATTGTTACAGCGGCTTGGGTAATGTAATGCTAACAATTGAATGGTAGTAAAGCGATAAATCAAAATAAAGCAATTGCGATAGTGCTAAATGGTTTTTACGATTAGCACACTCTTAAAAACTAAAGATCAAAGAACCACTTGTTGATTTAACTCGATAATTTATATTTCATTTTGAATTTGTAGATTGCGCTTGCTTGATTTTCCGTTTCCAAAGTACTACTGATCGAGAGAGTAGTTTTTAGATTTGTTTTTTTTTAGATATCATCAATGTTAACGTCGTCATTCTCGTCAGCATCGTTAGCGACCGCCGCTGGTCTCTGGCCCAAGGGACGGCTTACCGATGTGGTGTACTCTATATTATCTTCCGAGTCCTCATCAGAGTCTTCATCAGAGTCTTCGGAATCTTCTTCGGCATTTTGCAGCCACTGGACGAACGGCTTTACCTTCTCGTGTATCTCGGCAGCAATATGCTTGGGCACATGCCGTTTGCTGACCTTCTGCGCCCACTCCAAAATGACGGCTTCATCGAGTATGTCCAAATCATAAAACAGTTTAAAGATCCCAGCCACCTTGCTCATTAGTGTGGTCTTATGTAGCTCGACAGTTTGCTCAACTCCACCGATTAAATAACGCTGTGCCTTCGGATTGTTCAGTGTAAAGCGAAGCAGCAAATTGCGGTGTTTATTCACTTCCTTGATAATGTTCTCGGAGAACAGAAGCTCAGCCAGAACCAGTGGCGATTTGTTAAGAATATCCAAACGCTCCGCTTCGATCACCAGTTCCTTGTGGGTCTGCATATCCCCCAATAGGTTCTTGTCCCGCTTGTCCTTCACCAACTCATAGAAAAGATCGATGCGCTCCTTTTCGGTTTTATCATAGTCATCCGAAATGGTCATGCCCTTAGCACCATCTGTCAGATCTTGCAAACGAGCACGTATAGCCTCCTATTATTTAAATATAAATATTTATATACACAGATTCCTTTAAGCCAAAGTATAGGTATTAAAAAATGTAGAAAAACAATTACAAGAAAAGATAGGCGTGTAACCGCAGTCAGACTTTGTGACGTAAAAAAAAACAACAAAACCCCTATAGAATATATTTAAAACAAGAACGCACCTTCGAAACATCCACGCTCCATCCCTCATCGTCGTCATCCTGAGAGGTCTTCTCCGGAATGGCAGCACTGATCTCGGCCTCAGTTTGGCTAGCCTGGTTCGTTCCATTGCCGCCATCCGACTCACCGCCGGAGTTGTTGCCCATCGAGTTGTTGGCCATCGAGCCATCGGCATTGTCGTTCTTATTCTTGTGCTTCTTCGAGCGCTTGCCCTCGGTAAGCGAGGATCCCTGGGCGGCCGGATTCAACGATGGAGGGTTCTTCACAATGAACGTGTTAACTTTGTGGTTGACCTTCAGCAGACCGTGGAAGCCGCATGCCTTGCATGACTGCGAAATGGTCTGGTTTTTGGCCGAAACAGTCAAATTGGTCTCCGGATTGTCGCACTCGGGGCACAGGACAAACTTGCGAATGAAACCATCCAAAAGATCTTGCAGCTTGTTCACATCGTGCGATCCATTTACCACAAAGCGTTCGTTCTGAAATTAGGATAAATCGATCACATAAGCTATGTAGAAATAAACTAAGGAATACATGAGATGGAGCTTGAAAAAATATCTAGATTTCAATGTTTTTCGATATTTAATGAGGGGATTCCCTAAACTGTTGAACTGCTGAATTGTTGAATTTCCTGTTGAATTTTTAGCAATTAAGGGAACGACCCTAAATGGTTCCTGTTGAATTTTCATACAGCTGTTATTTGTTGAAAAGTGTCATGGATCTTTAAACACCTAATATTGTTTTTTTATAGCCAGTTACTGTTTAAAATTGTTATATGGCGTACTGGTGATACTAAAATGTGACAGAGTTGCCACGACTTTTAACAAAAAAGGTGACAACTCTGGTTTTCAGCGATTCAACCAAATTTTCAACAGCCTCGAGGTTGTTGAATTGCTGAAATTTCTGAAACTTGATTTTGTATGAAACAGCTGATTAACAGCTGACCAAAATTCAACAATTCAGCAATTTAACAGTTTAGGGAAACCCCGCAATATTTTTTTCATTGAAAACATCGATATTATCGAAACAATATGGTGAAAATATCGAAAACATCGATAGTATGGAATCAGTATTGTGAAAATATCTACATTATCGAACCAATATGGTGGGAACATCGAAAATATCGATATTTCTCAAGCTCTAATACAAGATACATACCTTGTGATCGAACAGAGTCTGGGCGCCCAACTCGCAGCCAAAGTATTTAGTCGGATAGGTGGCCGGGCGTCCGATGGCCCGGGCCACTTCGGCCATGTTAACAAGAACGGTCTTTATGCCGTTTCCCTTGCCCTCGACCTTCGCCTGCAGACGTGGCATCTTGTAGCGATAGAAGATGTCCGTCACACTGCGGTTAACGTTTACGGTGGCCATTTTGCAGCTGGCTTCTCGTTTCCGCTTTCAAGAAGGATAATGCTTATAGTTCGGGCAATGGCAATGGCAATGTTCCTGCTATCTGGATCAGGGGTGGCCAGTGGTATCTATTGGTTGTATGTGGATGGGGGGAATTTATTGACTTGAGTAGGTCTTTTGCTAGTTTGTGATTTGTTGTCCCGCTTTCGTTCCCGTTCATTAAATTTGTTTTTTTTTCTATGTGTTGCGCCGCTGCTGTGCTGTGTTTCACTTATTGAAATTTAGCGACAATAAGCATGAATGAACTTGTTGTATCCTTCCGGAACCGCGAATTAATTGTGCTTTATTCGAAATTCAAACAACGGTGTAGTACTCAAATTTGTTGTAAATTCTGCAAGAATTGCTTGAGGATTATATTCTTATAGTTGTTGTTGTATCGCAAAGGTATTATTTTATTGCTCTGTTGTTATTTTGCTGAAGTATTTTGGGGTTGGATCTTTGCCTTGGTTAATATTCAGCTATTCTATTTCTCCGTTATTATATGTATAATTAAATATATACATATATATATATATATAAATAAATTTACGTATTTATATATATATACATATATTTATAATGTAAATTTACCAGTTTAAGTCTTTAATAAAAAAAAATGGCAATACAGCAGGCTCATGTGTACCTGAATGGCTGTAACTTCCGATGTCTGTTACTCGAAGTCCTGTGAAGGCAAAAGTTTAAAAAGTTTTCGTTAATCGTTACATAGGTTTGTATAAACCACACTTAAACCGAACAATTTTGTATAGTTTCACACTTAACTTAAAAATCGTTCTTACTAATAACATTAAAAACACAAATCTATTCCAATTTATAAAGATATCAAGCAAACAACACTCATAACTCTTGTAAATAAAATGTATAAACCATGAAAACGCGTTTTTTATTGTCGATTTATCATACAATTACTAAAAATAATTAACTTTTATCTGTAATCAGTTTTAAACTTGATTCATTCGCACACTTACTTCAACAAGCACTGTTTAACTAAAGGAAACCCGGAAAGAAAAGTCTTAAAGTCTTCGTACACCGAAGAAAATCCCAATTTTGCACCACTTTCTCTTGGCTTCAAAATGTAATCAATTCTCATCGGGTATTACAATAACTATAAGATCTAAGAGGAAAGATACCGAGTGTCCCTGAAGATTCAAACTAAAATATTCGTTTTGAAGAGAAGCTGTTTTCTAAAATTTGAATTTCAAATTTTGAATCACACAAACACATAGTCTTGAAATCGAAATCGAAAGCACACACATAACAATGCAATTTGAAATTGTTAACAACTATTTGACTTACCGGTGACTTATGGTTCGCCCTTTTGAATTCATGCACAGCTCGAACCCTTTACTCCGTTTTTTTTCAATAAGACGTGCGGTTTTTTTTACTGGTGTTTCTGAAAAGAAAAAGAAAAACAAAATGGTTTATTGGATTTAATGGTTGCAAGTTTTTTACTTAGGCTTTCTGGAACCCACAATGCAATTATGCATGCAGTCAATTAAACACATAACACAGCTGATTTGTTCTATTTAGTATCGCTAACTAAAACTTGAATACAAAGCAATTTTGAATCAACTATCAACTTCACTAAAAACTATATGCGCTAGTCAGCAAACTCTTGATTTATCTTAGATATTAAATTTTCGAATCGGAGGGAAGTAACCGCAAAATGAAACAGAGAATTTTGGTAGGTATGTCTCAAATAGATTCTATTGATATCCCAACTAAATTGAATAAACTGACAACTATTTCTGTACCGGTTTAGATTTGAATTCCAAATTCTTATTTGCATAAAATTGGAAATTGAAATACCAACAGCCAAACTGACAGTCACATAACGTCAAAAAAAGTTTTTGATCTTAAGTTGCTTCTACAGCTTCTTGGATTTATTTCCAACTTGATATATACGTTAAAAAAAAAGTTATATACCATGCATAACGCCTTACGAACACAATATTTCTCATATAATATAGAATAAGAGATGTGTTTTTTTCCCTCATTTTAAAATATATCATTATTTATAAAGATAACCCCAGAAATACTATTATCCAATAAAAAAACCCACTGTTGAGATAAATCAAGTTAAAGGATATTAAACCATTTAAGAGGTTCCTTTAACTATTATCATTTTGTCTATTACTTACCACCGAATCTTTCAAAAGTCATATAAGATTTTGTTTCCCCTCCTTTGGGGTGCGCAATGCCAGTTCGCAAATTAGACAAAGATTGCTAATATTGAGAAATATTAGTTACGCTTATGGGGCGCTTTAATATCGCGAAAAATTTCAATTCTGGTCTCTCAACTATTCTGAAAAAGAGGGAAAGAGAATGAAATTAGGAATGCGCATGAACGAACATATGTATACCACTCTATGTAAACTATGTATTTTCTTACTTCAAAATAGGTTAATTTAACATTAAGTTTACATACATACATATATACATATGTATATATATATATATATATCTTTATTTATGTATTCAAATACATTCCATACATAATTGAAAAAAATAAAATCCACTGTTTAAAATGTTGAGGTAATGGATGTTAATACATGAAACAGGGGGTTTCTTTCTGTTTTTCAGATTTACACTTGACTTAAAGTTATTAAAAGTTATAGAAGCTCATTTATTCAGTATATATGTATGCACATATATGTACATATATACACATGTACATTTTCATGCACGTATGCATTTACATATGGATGGAATGGAGCCACGCCATTTGAACTTTTGAGGTTGTGTTTCGCTTCAGCCACAGTCACTTTTCCATACCTTTGCCTTGAGCTTTCACCAATTCGTTACCGATTTCAACCAAAGTAAATGAATAATTTTGTTAAATAAACCGTTCAGGATATATTTTTCCCAAAGTACGACTCTACGTCACTGCACAATATGACCGTAATGATTCCAGCAGAGCTGCACTACCATGTCTATCGATACGCCGCGGCGATCGTGACGGCCCTTTCACACTGCCGATTCGATTTAATTTAAATGCGAAAAATAAATCTGATAGTAAGTAGTCGTAGTAAATAGTAGAACAACCATGAAACATTTTTTAAAATAAACTAATAAATTGAGAAAACTAATATTATAAATTATTTAAAGATGCGTTTCATTGCTTCGTGAACTCGCTTCTTAAGCCACCATCAGGTTTCATTAATTTACCACCACGCAAATAATTTAAAATTGATTCATATTTGCTTTCTTACTGCACTGTTTTCAGTTTTTGGAATCAGAAAATCACGATTCCTTTAAAATCCCATCCGTTCCTTCTACTGTTTACTTCGCTATCGATACAGAAGTGGGCACGCAATATAAGGCAAATTTAATAAAAGTATCGATTTTCTATGCAAAAAATATTTATTTCTTGTGATAGTATTTATCGATATTCTTATGTCTCTGGAAAACGCTGTTCATATCGATTTATTTTTCTGCGTATACAGAACATACTTTCCTTTCATTGTATTCCAAAAAATAATATATTTACATACTTGCGGAAGTTTACAACTGCAAAAAATGTGTCGCTAAATCAGAGTGGACCGAATATAATATATGACCTGCTCGGCGAATATATAAACAAAGGCAATCACGATAAAGGAAAGGAAAACCGTGAGTATGGGATGTCAAGTGGACGCTACTAAATACTTACATGTACATATAGGTATATCGATATGTACATACATCTTGTTATAAACAGTTTAGAATATTTTCTGACGTAATAAAATCCCAAAAATGTAAAGCAAAGGCCTTTTGGAACTTTTAAAAGCATTATTTTGCTGGATCTTAAACAAAAGACTTGTATGCATGTATCTAGGCAGGTTTTACTGAAGCTCGTTTATTTTTTTTTTTTTGCTATTCTCCTACCACAAAACATACTTACAAGTGTATGATTGTGTGTATGTATGGTGTGTACGTACAGCGTCATTTAATTCGGAATACAGGACCAATAATCTTACAAGTTTCAAAAAAGTTTTTCATAAAAATTATTAAAAGTATTTTATAGATTGTCCTTCAAATGATGTACATTGTACATGCATATATATTTGAGAAACTTTATCACCCCCAAACGAAATCCTGCTTCACAAGATTGCGACAGGTGGAGATTATTGCATTTCTTGGCCATTTAAACAAAGGCGTTTCTCCAACTTTCAGACGCAGTTTCTTCCCAATCGGGGAAAAAAACCTTTTATTGATGTGCCTTTTTTTTAATCAAAGTTAAAAAAAATACAATTTTCGTAATATGTGATAATAATAATCAGTGCCTCGTTTGAAATGAAAAAAGACTTTTAGAAAACTTTGCTAAAAGTCAACAAATATTTAATAATTTAAAGTTTATAAAATGCTTTTTCTTTACCTCAATTTTTACGAAGATAGCTAGTTTTTCCATTTAAGAAATCTTTAAGATAAAAACCGCCGGGCGTAATCTTCAAAAGATTACATTAAAACCAAAATAACCATTAAAATTATTAGCTAAGAATAAAAATAATATTTTAAGGTATTTTTTTTCATTTATACTTATGTATTTTTGTTTTTGCTTGTTTTTTCAGAAATAAGTATTTCTATTTCGGGTTGAAATTGTTCGGAGAGTCATGGAGGATCCAAATCGAATGCTGGCTCACACCGGTGGCATGATGGCTCCCCAGGGATACGGATTGTCTGGCCAGGACGATGGCCAGAACACTGGCAGCGAGAATGAGGTGCGCAAGCAAAAGGACATCGGCGAGATATTGCAACAGATAATGAGCATTTCGGAACAATCACTGGACGAGGCACAGGCCAGAAAACATACCCTCAACTGTCACCGGATGAAGCCGGCCCTTTTCTCTGTTTTATGCGAAATCAAGGAGAAGACCGGTATGTTGTAAACCTTATTCTCATTATAATCTCCAAAAGAAACTGATTTTTAACAGTCATATTGAAGATACTTTTGTAATAATATTGTAGGTATTTTTATAATAATATTAAAGATATGTTTATAATCATAATGAAGATATTTTTTTAAAAATATTGAAAATATTTTTTAATTATTATTCAAGATTTTTTATAATAATATTGAAAATAGTTCTTTATAAAACATCAAAAAGAAACTGAAATTAAAGTCATAAATAGGAAAAGGAGTAAAAAACATGACTTAAAAGGCCAATATGCGATGTAACTACTTTGAATTTAATAAAGAAAAGTTGTTGGTTTTCTAGTCTTTGTTCTTTTAAAGCTATATCATAAATCTAGGTTATTTTTTGAGTACGATTTCACATTAAAATCCCCTTCTGATGGTAAATCTTGTTTATTTTATTTTTCCCAATTATTCTGCCACCACACAGTCCTGTCGATTCGCAATACTCAGGAGGAGGAGCCGCCAGATCCGCAACTGATGAGATTGGACAACATGCTGATTGCCGAGGGCGTGGCCGGGCCCGAAAAGGGCGGTGGCGGAGCGGCGGCCGCCTCGGCAGCTGCGGCCAGCCAGGGTGGCTCGCTGTCCATCGATGGAGCCGACAATGCCATCGAGCATTCCGACTACCGTGCCAAGCTCGCGCAGATTCGTCAGATCTATCACCAGGAGCTGGAGAAATATGAGCAGGCATGCAATGAGTTTACCACGCATGTCATGAATCTTCTACGCGAACAGAGTCGCACGAGGTGAGTGTTAAGAGAGCCTGATGTTTAAAACCATAGAGGTATGATAACCCTATATCTTTTACAGACCCATTACACCAAAGGAGATCGAGCGAATGGTGCAGATTATACACAAAAAGTTTAGTTCCATACAAATGCAGCTGAAGCAGTCGACCTGCGAGGCTGTGATGATTCTCCGTTCGCGTTTCCTCGACGCTCGCCGCAAGCGCCGCAACTTTAGCAAGCAGGCATCCGAGATCCTCAACGAGTACTTCTATAGCCATTTGAGCAACCCATATCCATCCGAGGAGGCCAAGGAGGAGCTGGCACGCAAGTGTGGCATCACGGTGGGTTTTCACTTAAACTGAGCAGCACATTTCAGCATGATAATGCTCATCTCTGGCAGGTCTCCCAAGTGTCCAATTGGTTTGGCAACAAGCGCATCCGCTACAAGAAGAACATCGGCAAGGCTCAGGAGGAGGCCAATTTGTATGCGGCCAAGAAGGCTGCCGGCGCTTCACCGTATTCCATGGCTGGTCCTCCAAGCGGGACAACCACACCCATGATGTCACCCGCTCCGCCGCAGGATTCAATGGGCTATCCAATGGGTTCGGGTGGCTATGACCAGCAGCAACCGTATGACAACAGCATGGGCGGTTACGATCCAAATCTCCATCAGGATCTAAGCCCCTGAGGATCAGGGCTGTAAAGTGAGCCTGCTCCCAGTTGGAGAATCCCTCGTACTACAGTTGCGGTCAAAATAACTGCATTGAAAATATCAATCGATCAAGCAGTTTCTTCTTTCTAATTATGTAAGTTCTCTTTTTGGAACGAGGCGCGCGGTTTTTTCTTTTTTGCTTATTAATTCTGCTGTATTTTTTGCCCCCGCGAGTCACAGATAAGTTTAAAAATTCCCATAAATTTAGATATAGTTATAGAATAACAATACGTAATAGCTAGTTTGTGCTTGCTAGATTTTGGTTTGTGGAAAACAGGAGCTCCTATAAAAGAAAACAATATTATAATCAATATCGTGGGTGTGAACAGAAATGTCTTTAGGCGAAATTCGGTTGGAATTCCGTGGCAAGAGCTTTCTGTTTCACCCATGATTCTGAGAATAGTATATTGTTTCCTATAAATGAAAGAATTTTAGCAGGATAATCCTGAAGTAAAGTATCAAGAAAGCTTAGTTGCGCGACAAAAAGAAAAACAAATACATATATGTATGCTTCCCTTCATATCTGATTCAAATGCCAATGCAAATGCAAATTTGCAACATGTAAACTGTAAAGTAAATACGTAATAATTTGTTTAAGCAATTATATTTTATAACATAAATTCGTAATGGGAAAATAATCAGTGCAGAGACTTTAGCTTATATCCATTAACCATTGAAAACGCATTCAAGGAAACTCAATTAAAAAATCGTGGTATACGAATAGTTTCACTAGGAACGGGGAGGCACAATTTTTCAGGGCTTTTATTTTGACCGCAGCTGTGTATAAATATATTTTAATACTAATTAATTTACCTACATTTGCGGGTATATACAAAAATATTGCATGTGTAAATCATACTATGATGGTTCTTTTTGGCTACAGTACGTATACGACGACAGCAAAATAGTGTTTACTAAATTTAAATCTGTACGAAATACGAAATTTTTAACTACGAACAATACGAAACTAAACCATGTATACGATGTATATCAAATAAATAAATAATACATGTTGTTGTTATCCGCACACGTCAAAACTAAATACAAAATATTTAAAATGTAAAAACGGTGAAGATTTTCAAAAATATTTTATGCCTCATTTCCATCGAAAGACGAATTGTTTCTGCATGAACAAGGTTTTTAAAAAATTTAAGAAATTTGCAATAAATAAAGTATTATATATTAACTATTGCTTTTAAAACTACTTTTTAATTTTAATTGCATTGGCCTAAAAAAATAATTGTATTATTTTTGATAATTCAAAGATATTTTATTTTCAAAGAAAAAATCGTCTTTCGCTTTGAACGAAATATGCAGAATTTTTTGCCTAAATTAAAACGGATATTAAAACAGATTATTTAAATGAATACAAAAACGATTATTATTTTTACTGATAAATAATAAATGTCTTCTTCGCCCGTCTTTCGCTCACCTAAAACGGTCAAATGAAACCATTCAATGTACTTCAGTATGATAAGGTATTGCATTAAAAATTTTGGATAACAATAGAAAAATATATAAATACACAACTTTACACGAATAACATAATAAATAAAAAACAAAGTATTATTTAATGGTCTTAATGGGAAAATATGAAGATTTGTAAAGCTGTTTTGTGCTCTATTTTATGGACATTTTACATGCAATAGAAAGGGACGGAAGATTGTCTCTTTGGTGACTATGTACTTTTAAAGGACAAGGTTTTTTTAACAATTCTCAATTTCTAAACATTTTCCAGAATGTTGGACATAAATAAAAAAATTAGTTCTTTAAAATTTTACATTTTATTATTAGTGCTGCAAAAGTACCATCATGATTTTTGCAAAAAATGGCTAAATTTAAAAATTTCCAGGTTTAATGCCAATCGACATTCCATTTTTATCACCAAACTAAACATAATCAAATCAGGGTTTTGATTTTTGGTAAAAATTTGACATTTTCCTAATGGATTTTTTGCTGTAACTTGAACAAAAATGGTCCCAAATCAAAAATGCGTACTGTTTTAAGCAGCTAACAACCCAATAATTAATATCAGTGCACTTTCCATCTGATTTGAAAAAAATAAATTTTGGACCCAATTTTCACATTTTTGATAAGGGGTGCCATCATAATTTTTTGCGAAAAATGGCAAAATTTAACAATTTTCAGTTTTAAATGCCAATCGATTGGGAATTTAATAACGAGTTCAACGAGGTAGGACACTCCATATTTGGATCATTATTTCTATTTTTATGAACAAAATTCTAGTTTTTTTTTGGAGGAAAATCAAGATTTTGATTTTTGGTAAAAATTTTAAATTTTTTCTTAATAGATTTTTTGCTGTAACTTGGACAAAAATGGTCCCAAATCAAAAAGGCGTACTGTTTTGAGCAGCTAACAACCTAATAATTAATATCAGTGCACTTTCCGTCTGATTTAAAAAAATTAATTTTGGACCCAATTTTCACATTTTTGATAAGGGGTACCAAATAAAAATTCCAGGCGGTGGAGCAGGTAAATTTTAGTAGAACTTTTTGAAACAGTTATAGGAGATCTTCCCCTACATTGCAGTTTCGAAGAGTACATCGACCAGCACTGAGTGGAGCGTGGAAATGGAAAGTGTCATGAAGTTTTAGCCGGAGAGAAGTGCGGGGGCGTAGTTAACACGAAACCCCCCCTGCCTACGCCCCAATGTCATGGACAGCAGTGCCGACAAAGTTGCAGATCACCATTGGGAGTCGCGAGAAATGCTCTCTTTAATGACAGAATGGCGCTTTTTAAGATGGATTATGAAATATAAATGTTAAAAAAGCCATTGACAAATTTTATATATACAATATATATATATATATTTTAACAAACAAATGATTCATGTCCACATTGTCCATTTCATTGTCGAATTGTCAGATTTCTGCAAATAAAATTTCCACATTCAATAAAATATTCATGTCTTATTTTATTCACATTGACACTCGAAACGGAAAATTTAGACGGCAAACGGTAGACGGTAGTGTGAACCTGAATTTCATTTTTTCACCATCTTCCCAACGTTCCCCCAAAATATACTGTAATGTGAATAGGCTATTAGACAAATGTCGTTATCTTGACACCCAACCGCACGGTATATTTTTAAGTGTATTTACTTGGTATATATTTTTCCCTACCGATAGTGCTACATCGGAACCTATCGACACCGCTATCGATAGCCCAGTTTCAGTGTGTTTCTATCCGATATTCAAGTTTCGATTGACAACACGTGCACGTGTGCACGAATTTTTAAACTCCCAGCGAGGCGAGTTTTTGACTTTATTTACGATTCGACCGGAAGAACAAGGCTAACACACAATGGGCAAGAAGACGAAGGTTGGAAAGACGCGGAAGGACAAGTTCTACCAGCTGGCCAAGGAGACGGGCCTGCGATCGCGTGCCGCCTTCAAGTTGATCCAGCTGAATCGCAAATTCGGCTTCCTGCAGCAGTCGCAGGTGTGCGTGGATCTGTGCGCCGCGCCAGGAGGATGGATGCAGGTGGCCAAGCAGAATATGCCCGTCTCCAGCATCGTCATCGGCGTGGATCTCTTTCCCATTCGCCCCATCGCCGGTTGCATTGGCCTGGTGGAGGATATTACGACGGAGAAGTGCCGCCAGTCGCTCACCCGGGAGCTGCAGTCCTGGAAGGCCGACGTCGTCCTGCACGATGGTGCGCCAAATGTGGGTCGCAACTGGCTGTACGATGCCTACCAGCAAATCTGCCTGACCCTCAACTCCCTGAAGCTGGCCACCCAATTCCTGCGCAGCGGCGGCTGGTTTGTGACCAAGGTCTTCCGCTCCAAGGACTACAATGCCTTGCTCTGGGTGCTCAAGCAGCTCTTCAAGAAGGTCCATGCCACCAAGCCGAGTGCCTCGCGTAAGGAGTCCGCCGAAATCTTCGTCGTCTGCCAGGGCTACCTGGCACCCGATCACATTGATCCCCGTCTCCTGGACTCCAAATATGTGTTCGAGGAGTTGGATCTCGATTCGAACAAGAAGACCAGCAGTCTGCTGCATCCCGAGAAGCAGAAGCGCATCAAGGCCGAGGGCTATACGGCGCAGGATATTGCTCTCCGCAACGAACTGGCTGCCAGTGAGTTTATGAAGGCCGAAAATGCCCTGGCCGCCCTGCAGGGCATCGGTTCCATTGGCATCGACGATCAACGCATTGCCAAGCACAAGAAGACCACCGTGGAGATCCTGGAATGCTGCAAGGATCTCAAGGTGTTGGGACGCAAAGATATCAAGGGATTGGTGCAGTGGTGGAAGGATGTCAGGGGACTGTTTGTGAAGACCGAGGAGGCGCCGCTCGTCGTTGGCGATCCCAATGAGGAGGAGAAGGCCAAGAAGCCTTTGACCCAGGCGGAAATCGAGGACATGGAGGATGCGGAGCTGCAAACGCAAATCGACTCGATTGTCGATGAGGAGAAGAAGGATCTAAAGCGCAAGCGCAAGAAGACTCTGAAGACAAAGGCCAAGCTGCACGAGAAGATGAACTTGAATATGGTGATCAAGGGCGACGATGGCCCCGTCGAGGAAACCGAGCATGAAATCTTCGAGCTCAAAAATATCAACACCTCTGCGGAGCTCGACGATTTGCTGGATGTTCAGCCCGATTTCGCTGTGGACGACAGCCAGCCCGAACAGGCCAAGCTGCCGAAATACAAGTATTTCGACAAGGACGAGGGAAATATCAATGATGATCTGAACTACGACGACGACGATGATGAGGAGGAGGAGGAGCAAAGCGACGACGAAGATCAAATCGATGGCAAGCAAACGGGCCTGGGCCTCAGTGACGATGATGATGACGGCCATTCAAAGGGTAAAAACAAGAGAAAAAAGCGTTCCGAGAATCCGCTCATCAAGTCGAATGATTTTCGCGACAAGAACACAAAGCGCGAGCAACGCGTTCAGCTTTGGTATGAGAAGGATGTCCTACAGAATATCCAATCGGACGACGATGAAGAGACCTACGATCTGGATAACCTGGCCAAGGAGTACAAGGCCAAGGGTGTCTCGGTTTTGGGTGAGACCAGCACCCTCGCTGCGGACGCAGATAGTGAGCTGATCCAGGGCAAGAAGGCCAAACGTCGGGCACGCCATGAAGCAGCCAAGGAGGCTAGCAGCTCAGAGTCATCCGATTCCGAGGATGAAGAAGCCAACAAGGATGGTGAAGAAGATGGCGAATCGACAACAGGTAAGTGTGAATTAAATAACAAGAGAGGAAGCAATTTTAAACTTGGATTTACTCGCTTATATGTT
Source organism: Drosophila prostipennis (assembly GCA_037075205.1). Taxonomy (NCBI): domain Eukaryota; kingdom Metazoa; phylum Arthropoda; class Insecta; order Diptera; family Drosophilidae; genus Drosophila; species Drosophila prostipennis. The sequence continues at coordinate 210,496 of JBAMCJ010004348.1, forward strand.
GCCACAAAATTATAGCTGATTTCGTATTATTTTGACATTAATTTCTCGATCTTTTCCAAGGCAGCTATATAAATTAGTCGTCCGATTTCTATTAAATTTAATTCGAAACTCTAAAATATAATAAAAAGTAGTTATTTCCCAGACTAGAAACAAATACAATAAAAATCGACGAATCTATTATTTGTTTCCTATTAATTTTTATTAATTTTTGAATAAATATTTTTAAAATATTTTAAAAATTATTTTCGTATTATTTTGACATTGATTTCTTGGTCCTTTCCAAGGCAGCTAAATAAATTAGTCGTCCGATTTCTATTAAATTTAATTCGAAATTCTAAAATATAAGCAAAATAGTTATATCCCAGACTAGAAGCAAATACAATAAAAATCAACAAAGCTATAATTATTTCTCTTTTAAATCTTATTAATTTTTGAATAAATATTAAATAAATATTTTAAAAATTATTTTCATATTATTTTGACATTAATTTCTTGATCCTTTCGTCCGATTTCTATTAAATTTAATTCGAAATTCTAAAATATAAACAAAATAGTTATATCCCAGACTAAAAGCAAATACAATAAAAATCGACGAATCTATAATTTTTTTCCTATTAATTTCCCATTAATTTTTGAATTTGAATTTCAAAAATATTTAAAAAAATATATTTCAAAAAGTAGAAGGTTTGTTTTCCATTATTTTTCCGATCCGATAACTAAACTAAAATGTATTTCAGATGCCAAGGTAAAGAAGGTTCGCCTAACCGAAAATGAAATGGCCCTGGGTGCATTCCTCACGCGCAACAAGAAGACGCGTCGCGACCTGATCGATGCCGCCTGGAATCGCTATGCCTTCAACGATGAGAACCTGCCCGTTTGGTTCGTGCAAGACGAGGATGAGCATATGACCAAGCCGGCCCCAGTGCCCAAGGAGCTGACCGCCGAGTACCAACGCAAACTGCAGGAGGTCAACGTGCGTCCCATCAAGAAGGTAATGGAGGCCAAGGCACGCAAGCATCGTCGCGCCACAAAACGCTTGGCCAAGGCCAAGAAAATGGCCGAGAAGATAATGGAGAACTCCGATGCCACCAATCACGAGAAGTCCAAGCAGCTGAAGAAGGTGTACAAGAAGGCGCAGGAGAAGAAGAAGGAGGTCACATATGTGGTGGCCAAGAAGCAATCGGCCGCCCGTCGTGCCCGCCGCCCACAAGGTGTCAAGGGTCGCTACAAGGTCGTGGATCCTCGCGAAAAGAAGGATAAACGCTCGATGGACGTGAAAAGGAAACGCGAAAAGGGAAAGGGTGGAAAGGGCGGCAAGGGCGGTGGTGGTCGCAAAGGCCGTAAATAAAATGTAAATCTAACAAAGAATAAAATATGTATAATTTTTAGAGATATTAAAAATACGTGTAAAAATTATATGGTTTTTTTTTCTCCATTTGGTTATACATTAAAAATAGGAATATCTAACAAAGAATGAAATATGTTGAATTTTTAGAGACTTTAAAAATACATGTAACAATTATAAGGTTTTTTTTCTCGAGCGGATATTTATAAACATTAAAAATAGGAATTTTTAAGAAATTATTATTTAAAGCAAAAAACAATAAAGCATATAATTAATGCTTAAAGTAATTCTGGGTTAAAAAAAAAACAGAAAATATATATATACCTATATATAATCCTCTGCCACGCCTTGAAATGAGCATCAAAAGTAAAGATTTTCACGTAGAGATCTTAAATACTTCTTTTCTCAGTCGAAAGACTCCAGATTATAATAACCATAAGTGACATATTAAAATGCAATATATGTTTTCAGAGCAAGTCTTTTGCACTCTTTTGTATAAATTCATTAATTTATTTCGATTTTATGCGTTATTTTTGTCGAAAAAAATGTATGGATTTTGGTTAAAAGTTGTTTCTGTAAATTTAAAACACAATATCAAAAGCAAAATCTTGTCTAATTTCTGAGTTTTTTGCGGCTAGACGGAGAGTACTCCGTGTAAGCTAGTGTATTATAAGTAATTTTAATTTTAATAATAAATAAATGCATATACCTGTCAGTTAAATATAATATTTCATTTCATATAAATAATTTTTATAAATGATATTCTTCTGTTTACTATTCCAATACAATTCAACCAGTTATTATGAGTTCTTATTGTTATTATGTATTCTAATAGTATACACATATAAATATTTGTTATAAAAAGGTATGAAGGGACTTGTGTAGATAAGAAGACATCGCGTTTATTATCTTTATTTTAGCTGATCATCTCGCGGTACTTCAGTTTGTGCTTGGTCAACATGTCCGTTACTGTGACCAGCTTCTTAATTGAAAGTATGTTGGATAGCTCGTGAAGTTCTTGCGAATGCGATACGCAGATGTGATGTAAGGTAGCCAGCTCGCGCCCTTGGAAAGTTATTAGAGTAAAAATATGGATGTTTGGTATTATTGATTAAAAAGGAAAAAAACCCCGGCAGATATATTATTTCGTAAATTTCAAAAGAAACTACACTTTTTGAAACCTTTAAAAAGAATAAAAACAAGAGAGAACGCTATAGTCCAGTACTTCGACTATTAGATACCCGTTACTCAGCTAAAGGGAGTGGGAGAGAGATGAATATATGCACGTGTCAAGGCGACTAGCGCCATCTAGTTGCTGTTTTCATTTTTGCTCATAACTTTTTAATGGATTGTCCGATTTTAAAAATTTCGATAGGTATTTATAAACACAACTAAATGGCATATACACCTTTACAAAATCTGTAATGACGTCGGCGCCAGGATTTTTTAATGTCCTTTAAGGCGATTGTGGGCGTTAGAGTGGGCGTGGCGCTCTTCTGAAACAAACTTGGGCTGCGTAGGAAGCCCAAGAATATGTGTGGGTAATCCCAACATTCCAGCTTTTATAGTTTCCGAGCTCTCAGCGTTCACACAGACGGACGGACAGACATACGGACGGACAAGGCTAGATCGATTCACTAGTGATCCTGATCAAGAATATATCTACCTTTTACTCTACGAGTAACGGGTGTAAAAATAACTAATCACCGTAATAAATAGCTTGCTTTAAATCCGAAAAAGTAATAACCGCACTTTATAAACTACCAAATTAAAATCAAGTAATCACTTACCGGTGTCTTGTGAATTCAGATTTGTACTTTGTTCGACAAACATTCCGAGCGGTTGATTCGGATCGTTAACGGAGGACAGTTGATCCAAGAAGACAATCATGCGTTCCTTGTTCTTTAAAATAAACGGATTGACAACCTCCATGTATTGTTCCTGAAAATATTACAAAGAAAATATATATCAATTTAATTGCGAAACAGAACATAAGGGCAATCCAAGCCAAACCAATCACCTTGCCGCCAAATTCAATCAAGTTGGCCAAATTTTGCAGACACTTGGCGACCATGACCAAAGAACGAGTGGCCGCCATGGGTGGCGTCTCGCTGACCAGGCCAAATTGTCGTGGATTCAGCAGGGCTGGGCACAAGAGGCGCAAGAATATAAACCCGGAGACGACGCGGGTGCGAACCAGCCGCTCTGTCGGCCACTTGGCCATCACAGCCTTCTGCAGGCAGCTGCAAATGAAGCGCACATTCCGGGGACAGGCGTCCGGCGAAGTGAATATCGACTGGGTGACCAGATCGAGGATTTGCAACAGAAACTCGGCATTCGTGCAGGCATCATCGTTGACGTCCATTTTGGTCGGGTTCAGTTCGGCCGACTGCTTGCTCTCCAAAATGCGCTGAACCGTTTCGCTGACCGCCGACTGTAGGAATCCCGTGCATTCGGTTCGCATATACAAATCCATTAGTGTGGTGGCCAAGGAGGCGCCCCGAAACAGAGTCGTCGTTTCGTTTTCGCGCGTCACCTCCGCCTGGCACAGCATTCGAATTAGCTCCGTCTCGCGTTTCTCCTGCCGAAAGACTCGCAACAGAGCCGTCGCCAGCGGCACTCGATCGTTGTGGCAGAGCTCCGCCAGCGCCTTCACCGCATACAGCTCCGATTCGAGTAGCAATTGCTGCAGTGGACTGTACTCCTCGCAGGGCATTATCAGATCGTCGAGGTAACGCATCCGCAGACGCAGCGAGCCCCATTCACCCATCGGCGTCATTCCGGTGAGCTGGTACCAGCCCTCAGTCTCTTGGCCATTCTTCAGACTAGACAAATCGATCGTTAGCTCGGCCACTTCCGAATCCTTGCCGCGTTTTCCGCGCGATATTAACGTAATGGTTAGGGAGACAACATCTGGGGGAACGTCACTGCAAGGAAATAAGTTGGAGAGTCAGAAAATATTACAAAATATCATCATCTTAAGAAAGGGCAAGTGGTTAATCGGCTTTATTAGCTCATAACTTTTTAATGAATAGTCCGATTTTAAAATTTTGTTCTACATTTCGATACATTTAAGTTTTTTTTTAAGTTTCTTTAAGAAAATTGTGGTCGTTAGAAAGGAAGCCCTATAATATGCATGGTTAATCCCAACTTTCTAGCTTTTATAGTTTCCTAGATCCTAACGTTCATACGGACGGACAAATGGACAGACGGACAAACGGACAAACTCTACGAGTAATAGAAACGAGCAAATCCTCGGTAATACTTACTCCAGTACAAATTCCTCCTCCCAAACCGGTTCGGGTGCAATTTTGACACGTGTTTTACCCACTTTGACTTGATTGAGTGAAATACTGCAGTACGGATGTGGCACTAATTTAAATGGTAAGCGATGAGCTTCAAGCACATGCAGATTGAGACAACGCAGCTCGCGTAGTCGTGAGACCTTCTTCTGGGCGCGACTCAGCTGGGAGTCGCATTGCGCCTTCAGCGAATTGATCCACTCCACGTAGCTTTCCTGACTAGGAGCACACAGATATGTCACAGTGGCCAAACAGGGCAGAGCCCTTTCCACAATTTGAAAGCAGTAGGGACGCTCCCAGAGGGAGTCGTGACATTGATAGAGGTACGCACAGGACAAATCGATCAGACCCTTCGGTTTAGTCTTCTTCGGATTGTCGTAGAAGCAGAGCTGCGTCTCGGAGCCATCGTTGATTAGAGCGAAATATAGTTGCTTCCATTTCGTCGTCTTGTCCGATTTCTTGTTCAAATGCCCGTGATGCTTGATACCCTTGATCTTCTTGAGCCCGATTTGGTCACGGCACTCGCGCAGCGTGGCGTATATCTTTTCGGCCGCCTTTTCCACAACATATTGCTGATTAAACTCTGGCTGTATGCCATTGACAACCGGATGATTGAGCGAGTGGCCCTCGACAATTTGCTCCTTGCGGTAACGATTTATCACCGCATCGAGGCACTCGAATGTCCGCCCACCCATCAAATAGCGCACGCCCTTCTTCTCAATGCGAAATCGTTGGATCTGGTTGTTAATATGAAAGAAGAGGGAGTAATCGCCCGGTGAGTTGTCGCTGGGGCGAACCAAGAAGCTGCCGGGTCCAGCTGGAGGGAGAAATTAGAATTATAATTAGAAATTCAATCGTAAACATAAATAAATTTAATACAAGATACATACCTTTAACCAACATATCGACAGCTTCGTTCTTGGTGCAATTGGGATGAAACCACGGAAAGACTGTATTCGGATCGATAGACACATCCAGATCATCCACAAGCTCTCTAAAAATCATTCCCTGCTCGCCAGTACGATGGGCAGTGACCCACAGCCAGCCGTCGCCCATGTCATTGTGCACGAAGAAAATATCACCTTTTTGGAAGCTTAGCTCATCGGTCTCTGGCATTTTTGTGTAAGGCAGGATGGCAACGACTCGCTTCTTATCATTAACTGGCTCCGGCGGAGCCACTGGTATGGCCAATCGTTCGCGTTTTAGTAGGTCACTGCATGAGGTATAGTAGCCAACCAGATCGCTCAACGATATGAATTGTCGTCCACCAATATAGAAGTCTCCGCACACAGCCGTGATCCTATGAAAGAAGATGTGAAGTAAAATATAATGTTAAAGTAATATCAGATTATTAAAAAGCCTCAAAACGAAGCTATAACTTACCGAAAATGGTTTATGCCAGTACGCCCATAATAACTTAGAACATAGGAACCAGGTTTGCGGTCACTTTCACGAACTGCTCAGCATTAAAACAGAAAAAAAAAAAAAACTATTTTAGAACCTTTGCCACCTTAATTCACTAGTTATACACACCTAAGTAGCTTCCCAGTTTACTGCTTCCCCGCAGACGTGATTCAGCCGAGTAACGATCAAGTCGTCCGTGGTACCATTCACTTTCGGGAGGAGCAATAATCGCTGGACGTTCACCTAAAACGAAACGTTTTTTTGGGAATGTAAAAGAAAATTTGGTCAAATCTAACATACACAATAATTATTTAAGAATGTAGGGTGCTCAGCCCATAAATCATGCCTGCCGTAATGATTAGTACATATATAAGTATTTAAACAGAACGCTTTAGTCGGGTTGGTGTCCCGACTATCTAATACCCGTCACTCGGCTAAAGGGAGTGCGAGGGAGATGGATATATTAAATATTTTTGATTGCTTATAACTTTTTAATGAATGGTCCGATTTGAAAAATGTCTTCTACATTTCGATAGGTATAAATATGCACAACAAAATTGCAATTCGACTTCTCGGAAATCCTTAAAGGTGTGGGCGCCAGACGAATACAATATACCCTTTTACTCTACGAGTAACGGGTATAAAAATTCCACTTACCATTTAGCATGTGTGGTCCATCGAATTCATCGTGATCCAATTCCTGCGCCAAATCACCCAGATCAATGCCACCGGCGGCCATCATGCCACCCAATCCACTCATTCCGCCCAGACCTGCCAGGTTTCCATCATCCGAACAGCCCGTCGGCGATCCGGGCTTGTCTTTCTGGATGACAACATCTATGTTTCCCAAGTGAATTAGATCTGCCATTATCTTTCTTTATGATCTCTGCTCAGTGAATGGAAATCTTAGTCTATATTTAACTTTTAGCGAAATTCCTTTTAATAAAAGCCACATATAGCAACGATGTCTTTGCGATTATTTAGGAAGAACGGAAGCTTTGGTGATTGTACTGTTTTCCGTGATGATTATGTGCTAAGCTGTAAGAAAAAACCAAAACAAATGTTAACGCTTAAAGTGTTTATTTTGCATAATAAGGAAAATCTGCAGTTCTATGGTCTCAAAAATTATTTAAATTAGTTTTATCATTCCTCTTCATAAAAAGATTATTTTTGAAACCAATTAGGACCAAATTGTGCATCATAGATCAATATTAACTTGGAATTATTACTGAAACTTGTATGAATTATTATACCTTTCAAGTGAGGGGAAAGTGAGAGTTTCTAAGAGATAGAGCAGTAAGCAATTTATGAAATGGCTTACCATAAATACACAATCTTCGCCATATCTGGGATAAATTCACTAGTATAGTCCAGTTAAAGTTAAAGAAAATAAGGGATTCGCGTACAATCGTATCCGAGGGCTCCTCTCACAAGGACCTAAAGGATCTAACAAATTTTTTTTTTTTTTTTTTAGTAATTTCTGCGAATTAGCAAAACGAAATAAATCAAGCTAAGATTTATTCCAAGTCGGATGGAAAAACTACAGTGATAGTAAAATAATTCAAAGTACTGGTAAGCCCATACCTTTGATGAAGTCTTTAATAGAAACCGGCACCATAAATGAAATATAAAAGCTATTGAACTTGGACCAACTGAATAGAAAAGTGGGAGAATCCGAAACCATATGGTACAAGCGTTCTGCCTTTCTCATATCAGCTGTCAATAGTTCTTTCTCCTTTTTATTTGTATTTATTATATGAGATTTGGGGATTACAATTTGAATCAAATACTTGAAGTTGACATATGTATGTATTTTTTAAGTGACTCATGGCTTATTTCAGTTAAAATCTCATGGGAATATTCTTTCTATTGTAGAAATATTTATTTTTAACAAATAATCAATTGAATTACAAGTTATTTTTGTTTAATGCACATTAGTGGTAAAATAAAAAACAGCATTATATCATTTTAATATTTTAACTTTAAAGTTTCATTTAAATTCCACCCATGGATGAAATAAACTGTGAGCCACTGTACATCACCGTCTCAAAGTACATAGACTATTTCAGGATTTTAAAGCTTTGACAAAGTAAGACTACCTCCCGAAGTTGTATATCTTTCCCGTTACTTATTGGGTGGGGAGTGAAAAGTGTACATCCATATACATATGTATTGTTTTTCAACTACTGCGGCTGCTGCACCCTCTCGTACATCTGTACATCACATCTATCTAAAACACAAGCAATTAATATGAGCCACACACCATACACCATACACCACACACAAACTTTAGGCTAAGCCCTTTTTGCCAAACGAGCCGACACTCAAAATCATTCGGATTCGGTTCTTTTCTTCATACATACACGACCCGAAGAGTCATCATCGTCATTATTATCATCGAATCGACATCATCATGTCTTGTGCGGTACAAGTACTGGGATTGGATTCGATTCACAACTTTTGGGGCAGTTCCTTGGAAAGTGAATCATTAACACAGCCACTCATTTCGCCCCAGAAGAAAAAGAAACAAAAACCATCTACACTATAAAGAACATTTGTCGGGTAATGCGCGTGTGTAAATATATACGTATGCATATACACTACGGTGCAATGCAGTACAACACCAAACTGAAACAACAAAGCACGTTGCTGGCAACCTTTATTTATTATTGGCTTATTTTATATTATTAATAACAATAGCAGTTTTACAACAAATTAAAATTTCTTCCGTACCGATAGCCACAACCCGATAGAATTCAATTGCTAGTGATGTGCAGAAACATCGATGCATCACGATGCTTTACTAATCGATGTTTTTTGCGATACTTTCCGATGTCTTTGTGTTGCCTTTTTCGTCCACTTTGTCGCTTTATTAAAGCGGTGTTTTAGATTTTTATATTAAAACTAATATTTTTCAACTAAATAAAAAAAACCTAAATTCAGAACCACAAATTTATTTTATTTATAGAAGTAAATGTTTATAAATTGGCATTTCAAAAAATAATATTTGAATATTTGATATTAAAAAAAATATTAAGATAAACTTTTTTGCAGTAGTATGATTGCGGCGTCGATTTCCTCCGATTCGATTAAACTATTCGATAACATCGTGGCGAGTGAGACCAGACTTTTCGTTGATTTTGTGCGGCAAACACAAATCAAATATGTAGTTTTCATTGTGAAATATATCATACGAACACAATTTAACGAGAGCTAAAGCCATAAACATAAGACAAACAGATAGTTTTTACATGGAAATTGCAAAAGGAAACGGGATAAAAAGAAGTTAGTCCATCATGTCGAAGCGCCAACGCGATGGACTTGATGCCCCGGCAAAGAGGGCGGCGAAGAATCGGTTCAAAAAGCTGGTCCGAACCGTAATACTAAACATGCAGTGGCTGAATGAGGCCACCGAGGACACGGGAATTTCGCTGAATGTGAAGAAGAATGTTGCCATGTTGGTGCGACAGAAGCGCAAAGTCGGCATGATGACCATGGCGGTAAGTCAAAGGAAGTCTCTACATATGCCGCCAAATTCAAAACACTATTTAACCCATTTCTTTTTAGGAGAAATCTCTACTTCGCACTCCGCATTCCACACGTACCGTCGAAGACAGAAAGAAACTGTGCAACATTGTGGCAAATCTGGCGTGCTTTTCAAAATTTCCACCAGTGGGTAGTCGTTTTCCCTTTCCCTAGCTTTTAGTTTCATATTATATTCTGTTCTCTTGCAGAAAGTTCGGGCCCGTCTTGTGCCACATGTCAAATTTATGGCGGTGACTCCCGGACGCGTTATCATGAAGGAGGGAGATTTTCCAGTAACGATCTATTTTATAATCGCCGGTGAAGTGGAAATGTCCAGGAATGTATTAAATAAGGTAAGGATTTTGTTTGGGAGGAAGGAGCGTTTCCGACCCTATAAAGTATATATTCTCTTGATCAGGATCACTAGCCGAGTCGATCTAGCCATGTCCGTCTGTCTGTCTGTCTGTCCGTCCGTATGAACGCTGAGATCTCTGAAACTATAAAAGCTAGAAAGCTACGCAATTTTATTTCAGCCAAGCGCCACGCCCCCTCTAACGCCCATAATCGCCCACAAACGATACTAAAATGTGTATGGCGCCCACATTTTTAAAGATTTTGGAGAAGTATAAATGCAATTTTGATGTGTTTAGTTATACCTATCGAAATGTAGAAGAATTTTTTAAATCGGAACATTCGTTAAAAAGTTATGGCCGCTCAAAGTTTTATATATCCTTCTCCCTCGCACTCCCTTTAGCTGAGTAACGGGTATCTGATAGTCGGGGCACCCGACTATAGCGTTCTCTATTGTTTTTAAATCAACATTATCGATGATGTGATCCAAATTTAATAATTTTTAAAATTACTAAATATGTTTTCAATTGCAACGGTTTGTTTAGGCCACCAAGGGCTATGAGCTGCAATCGGAGGCTATCTTTGGACCGGGCGATTGCATTGGCGACATCGACGTCATGGAAGACGCTCCCAGGACCAACACCTACATCGCCACAAGTAAAACTGTTTTTACTTTTTACAATTACATAACTATATTTAAATTATCTTTTCTGTTTACAGCTAATTGCGAGCTTCTGGCTGTTTTCAATACAAACTACCGATATGTCCTGCAACCTCATATGCAAAAGTTGTGGCTGGAAAAGAAGGCGGCTCTACGGGCTCTTGACTATTTCAACTTTCTTAACGAAGAACAGGTATAATGATAGATAGATCATTAATCCGAATGCGTTTGTAGGCCAATCACTATCACGTTCATAGATTGTAAATGCCAGCAAGTATGGAACCATTCAGCAATTCGATCCCTTGGAGACGATCTACACTGAGGATTTGGGCTCCATGAGCTTTGTCTACTTTGTCCTCAGTGGCGAGTGCGTCGTGCTACAGTGCCTTCACATGAAGGTGAACATGATCGACAGGGAGAAGGTTTTTGAGCTGGCAATGGTACCCAAACGGGAGGCTGGAGCCCTCGCGATGCAGGATGGTAACAAGGCCAACAACGAACCATTTTTCGACGTCAACGAGTACATGCAGTCCAGTTCATCGCTGGATGAGAACAACCAAAGCAAGAAGAGGGGGGTAGGTCCCTAAAAAACAAACTTGCGAATTTAGATTTATTTTTATTTCCCCAAGATATAAACTATAAATACGTTTCTATTATCTATCTATATATATCGGTTCTATTGCAACGATAGTCGTCCGATTTTGATCAAATTAAATTAAAAATTTAGAAATATAAAGAAATTTATATTTCCAAGAGTAGTAGAAAACACAGAAACTATATTTTTTCCCCATTTTTTTTAGCTGCGCAAAATGGGTCTTAAAGAGATACAGCGAGCCTGTGCCGATATGAAAAAACCGCCACCTAGAAGATCAACCAAGGATACTGGACGAAATCGTCAGCGACTGCGAACACTACGACTGCTGCGGGAGGCAGAACGGCAGGAAGTGCGGGAGGAGTACGAGTTGTATATATCGGATGAGGGCGAAGAAACCTACGATATGTCCGAAGATGTCGATGCCGAGGAACGGTTGAGTGATAATTCCGACAGACGTTCGCCAATTTCACCCGTCATCAGCGAAGCAGGCGGTGGCGATGTGGAGAGCGAGTCGGAGGAGGGTTCGGAAATATTCACCGCATCAAGCCATTCGCATCAGACAACTGTCGATGAATCGGATGGCCTGGAGCACTATGAAACGCATTTCATCGATGTCGGTTCACTAACCTATGGTGGGATCTTCGGTTTGGGCGAGAAAATGCACCATCGTGTCATAATGGCGAGGACAACGGTACAGTGCATCCTTATACCGAGGTTTTGGCTCTTTGAGCCAGCTCAAAATCCTGGCAACATTTGGCAGCGACAGCGTTTTTATATCGAATGCAATATACCAACCAGAGAGGATTTGTACAAGGACTTTCTCAAGACACGAAAGTGGGAGAAGTTCCGGCGCGACTACATTGAAAACATACTAAACTCCGATTCATTGGCCAACTTTACAAAGGTCGAAGATATCCCAATAATAAGTCGCATTGTGGAGACAAAAGCTGACGAAGCTTGAGTTACTTGCCGTTCATATTTATACATTTGCAAGTATTTCCAACATTTTTCAAAATTCATTGGAGCCATGAAAAGGCGAGGTAAAGGAATTCTTCAATTCCAATACCTAGATATCGCTTATTTACGAAAATCATGTAATTGTAAAGCAGTATTTTAAGTTTATAAGCCTGAAATTGAATAAATGAGCACTTATGTACAATAGTTTCAGCTTTTTGTTTTATTATTTAATCTATTGAAAGGTACAACATAAGATCTTACACTTTTGTATCCCTGTTAGGGGGCAATATTTTTACACCATTTTTGTTTGGTTCTAAAGGCGTGTGTTTTTTATAATAATTTATAAGAGGTTTTAGAGGTTTTTTTTTCGAATAACATTAAATCTTGTGACGTATTCACTGCCTAAGATATGACGGAATAGTTCCATTTCTTGAATTAGAAACCATAGATTTTATTGTTGGCAGTCGAGAGTTGTAACTAATGGTATTTAAGCGTCTATTCTTAAATTATAGAGCATGAAAATTCAATTTGAAGTAATTATTTATCAATGAACCCTTGCCAATTTTACTGGTCGCAATAAACTAAAAACAGTTTTAGCCGACATATTAAGTAAGCTTGAAAATGCAGTTGCTAATCGGTTTTTGGGTTACTCTGGCCTTTGTTATTTATATTTTCGCAGGTAAGTAGTAAATATAAAAGTATATTATTTGACTGAAAAAAACTTCTTTTTTTTCAGGACTCACTGATGGTCCAAATATAATACTTTGGATAAAGGATCAAAATTCCAATCGAAACTTACATTTATCCAAGTCATCGGCTTCTTATTATAGACGCTCTGCTTATTTAAATTATTCTAGGTCGGCTACTACATTTCCTAAAATTACCAAAATATCATTGAATAATCAACTTAATCAAAAATCCATAAAAACCTACAGACATTATTTCAAATTTATGAAATCGAAAATTAAAAAAGATCCCACATCTCGGGTAAGTTGTAGATATTAATTAAAAAGACATTAATTTAATTCGGAGTTTTCATTTATTATTTTAAACAGAAATTTTGGAAGGACGATTTCTTCAATTATTACTTATGTTCAAGTAACCCGTTTAACACCATTAGCAACAACAAAATTGAAAATGATAAATTCATTAATAAAAGAAATGTGCAATCAAAGTTAAAGCAAAGTGAAGTATTAAAAAATAAAATTTCGTTCAAAAGGACTAGAAAAAAAATATCTCGTATTAAGAGAAAGCTTAACTTAACGCGGACTAGCAAAATCATAAATAAACGAAAACAATTACAGTGTTCTATGCAATTTATAAGTAAGAAAAATACTCGAAGACAAAGCAATAAATTTAAATTCATAACCGAATCTTTTAAAAGCACAAGGAACTTACATGGAAAGATACATCTAAAGAGCCGCGTACCAAGGGTGAGTTGTTGTGAAGAGTATTGTTTTTTTTTCATAATTGATTACTTAAAAACTGTGTTCTAAGGTGCAAAATTCATCAAGTGTATGCCGAAATACCTTAGAAAAAACCGCAATAATAGCCAGTTCAAAAAGGATTCTACGGTTGTTTTTACAAAGTCGGAAGCTCTCACTAGTTAATACGCCTCAACATGCCCTTGAAAGAAATCAAAAATCAGAGCCAGAGTTCTTTGAATATTTGTCCGCGAGGAAAACAAACGAAATCTATAACTATTTCCACTATTTAAAAACTAATGCAAAAAAAACTACCGTTTCCCAAGAACGATTCGAAGAACATAGTTTTTCCCATTTGGAAAGGAAACATGTTTACTTGTATAAAAACGTAACGATGCCAATCATTAAAACAAGAGATTTAATGAATGTGAAAACCAAAGGAAATTTCAGTGATTCACAGTTACAATCAACAACAAGGACGAAAGGACCAAAATGGCATCTAAACAATACCATAGAAACGGAAAACTTAGTATTGAAAGCAAGAAACCACATAATATTACAAGTTCAGACGACTCCAATAAATGATGCAAGCTTAAAACTATCATCTACGGACTCAACATCGACATGCGAACTATGTATAGAATCAACTTCCTCTTCGGAGGAAGTTTGTATTGAATGCTCGGAATTTGTATCAATAACTTCTAGTACAGAATACCCAGAACCGCCAATTACAGATTCTTGCGAACTTTGTAGTGAGTTAAGTAGTACAACTTCCTCTTCGGAGGAAGTTTGTATTGAATGCTCTGAATATTCATCAACAGAGCTAGTTACAGAGTCTTGCGAACTTTGTAGAGAGTTAAGTAGTACAACTTCCTCTTCGCAGGAAGTTTGTATTGAATGTTCTGAATATTCGTCAACAGAGCAAATTACAGAGTCTTGCGAACTTTGTAGTGAGTTAAGTAGCACAACTTCCTCTTCGGAGGAAGTTTGTATTGAGTGCTCTGAATTTTCATCAACACAGCAAGTTCTTAAAAATGAAACAAAAGATAATCAAACATATTTTCAATCAACAACTGCAAGCTTGAAACTATCAACTTCAGACTCAACATCAACTTGCGAATTATGTACAGAGTTATCATCACCCTCGGATGAAGATTGTATTGAATGCTCGGAATTTGTATCAACAGAATCACCTTTTAGTACAAACAATCTGGAATTTATAACGAAATACCCACCTAAAGAAACATCAGTACCTGCTCTTAAAAATGAAACAACAAAAAATCGAACTCCCATATACAGTACAAGCTTGAAATTATCAACTTTGGACTCAACATCAACTTGCGAATTGTGTACAGAGTCAACGTCGCCCTCGGATGAAGATTGTATTGAATGCTCGGAATCGGGATCAACAGAGCAAGCGATATTACTTTCCAGTACGAAACATACGGAATTTATAACTAAATACCCAACTGTACTTGCTTTTAAAAATGAAACAACAAATAATCCAACAGTTTTTAAATCAACGCTGCGAACCAGTGAGACAAACAAATCAAAATCAAAAACTAAAACGGCAAATTTCAATAAATTGACATCTGATATATTGAGTACTCAGTATGAAACAACCATTGAGTCCCCTAAGGCATCTGATAATATTATTATAAAGGAAACAACACCTTTGACAACGCAGACTTCAGAAGTCACGAAAGGTATAACAGCAAGTGCATCTCAAGAAAAAGGCGTGACTTTGAAGAAAATGGTGTCGCCTAAATTGTCATCGCTGGAAATGTTACCAGAGATAATAAGCAGTAAATCACCAACTCAAAGTGAATACAGCCAGGCACTACGTACAGGAAAATATGAAACGAGTCCAGGGGAAAAAACTGCAATTTTGAAATCACTGATGCCATCAAGTACACTATTAGGTGGTTCCTTGAAAATTTTAAGTACAGAAAAAAATAAGGTAACGTCGCTGGAAAATGGTAAACCATCAAAATATTTGCAACCAAACACTTTGGTTACAGAAGAGAGTGAACCTCAATCAAGTGTTATAACAGAATTTCAATTTGTAAAGTCAAGTTCTCCTGTTTGCGATTGTACCTGCGGCCTAGAAGAAGGAAAAGACTCGTGCATCTGCGAATGTGTTTCTAAACGAAACACTTCTGAAAGGACAACCAGTACAGCCGAAGGTAAATCCATCCAGACAATACATACGGAAATATACATAACCACTTCGGAGGAAAAAACAGTGATTTTCGAGGCCCTATCGCAATCAAGATCAACCTTACCAAGGCCTTCAACACAATCGACTACAGCATTAAGTTCTCCGGCTCAAATTTCGAGTAGAGAAAAATACGAAACCACTCCGGAGGAAAACACAACGTTATCGAAATCTTCATCCCATTCCAGTGCAGTATCCAGCATTTCATTATCAGTTTCGAGTACAGAAAAATATCATAGAACTTCAGTAGAAAAGAGTAAACCATCCAAATATTTTCCAACTAAAACATCACGAACGGAAGAAATTAAAGCCACTCAAGAAGTAATAAGCAAACTATTGAAATCTGAACCTCAATCAAGTTTTATAACAGAATTTCCATTTGAACAGTCAATTTCTCCTGCATGCGATTGTACCTGTCAATTAACAGAAGACACAGACTCCTGCATCTGCGAATGCATTTCCAAACGAAGCACTACAGAAATATACGAAACTACTTCTGAGGAAAAGACAGCGATTTCGGGGTCTCTACCGCAATCAAGATCAACCTTACCAAGGTCTTCCACACGATCGAGACCAATATCCAATAGTTTATCTCAACTATCGAGTACAGAAACCATTCTAGAGGAAAAAACTGTAATTTCGGAGTCTCTACCAAAATCAAGTACAACCTTACCGAAGTCTTTACCCCATTCCAGTGCAGTATCCAGCAGTTCATTTCACGTTTGGAGTACAAAAAAAGATAAGAGAACTTCAGTAACAAAGAGTAAACCATCCAAATATTTTCCAACTAAAACATCACGTACAGAAGAAATTCAAACCACTCAAGAAGTAATAACCAAACTGTTCAAATCTGAACCTCAATCAAATTTTTTAACAGAACTTCCATTTGTACTGTCAAGTTCTCTTCCATGTGATTGTACCTGTCAATTAACAGAAGGCCAAGACTCGTGTATCTGCGAATGCATTTCTAAACGAAGCACTTCTGAAGGCACATCTAGTATAGCAGAACTAAGTACAGAAAAATACGAAACTATTTCGGAGGAAAAGACACCGATTTCGGAGTCTCTACCGCAATCAAGATCAACTTTACCAAGGTCTTCCACCCGATCGAGGCCAATATCCAGTAGTTTACCTCAACTTTCGAGTACAGAAACCATTCTAGAGGAAAAAACTGCAATTTCGGAGTCTCTACCGAAATCAAGTACAACTTTATCGAAGTCTTTACCCCATTCCAGTGCAGTATCCAGCAGATTATTTCATATTTGGAGTACAGAAAAAGATAATAGAACTTCAGTAACAATGAGTAAACCATCCAAATATTTTCCAACTAAAACATCACGTACAGAAGAAATTCAAACCACTCAAGAATTAATAACCAAACTGTTCAAATCTGAACCTCAATCAAGTTTTTTAACAGAACTTCTATTTGTACTGTCAAGTTCTCCTCCATGTGATTGTACCTGTCAATTAACAGAAGGCAAAGACTCGTGTATCTGCGAATGCATTTCTAAACGAAGCACTTCTGAAGGCACATCTAGTATAGCAGAACTAAGTACAGAAAAATACGAAACTACTTCGGGCCAAAAGACAGCGATTTCGGAGTCTCTACCGCAATCAAGATCAACTTTACCAAGGTCTTCCACCCGATCGAGGCCAATATCCAGTAGTTTACCTCAACTTTCGAGTACAGAAACCATTCTAGAGGAAAAAACTGCAATTTCGGAGTCTCTACCAAAATCAAGTACAACCTTACCGAAGTCTTTACCCCATTCCAGTGCAGTATCCAGCAGTTCATTTCACGTTTGGAGTACAAAAAAAGATAAAAGAACTTCAGTAACAAAGAGTAAACCATCCAAATATTTTCCAACTAAAACATCACGTACAGAAGAAATTCAAACCACTCAAGAAGTAATAACCAAACTGTTCAAATCTGAACCTCAATCAAGTTTTTTAACAGAACTTCCATTTGTACTGTCAAGTTCTCCTCCATGTGATTGTACCTGTCAATTAACAGAAGGCCAAGACTCGTGTATCTGCGAATGCATTTCTAAACGAAGCACTTCTGAAGGCACATCTAGTATAGCAGAACTAAGTACAGAAATATACGAAACTACTTCGGAGGAAAAGACAGCGATTTCGGAGTCTCTACCGCAATCAAGATCAACCTTACCAAGGTCTTCCACCCGATCGAAGCCAATATCCAATAGTTTATCTGAACTTTTGAGTACAGAAACCATTTTAGAGGAAACAACTGCAATTTCGGAGTCTCTACCAAAATCAAGTACAACCTTATCGAAGTCATTACCCCATTCCAGTGCAGTATACAGCAGTTCATCTCAAGTATCGAGTACGGAAAAAGATAAAAGAACTTCAGTAGAAAAGAGTAAACCAACCAAATATTATCCAACTAAAACATCACGTACAGAAGAAATTCAAACCACTCAAGAAGTAATAACCAAACTGTTCAAATCTGAACCTCAATCAAGTTTTATAACAGAACTTCCATTTGTACTGTCAAGTTATCCTCCATGTGATTGTACCTGTCAATTAACAGAAGGCCAAGACTCGTGTATCTGCGAATGCATTTCTAAACGAAGCACTTCTGAAGGCACATCTAGTATAGCAGAACTAAGTACAGAAATATACGAAACTACTTCGGGGGAAAAGACAGCGATTTCGGAGTCTCTACCGCAATCAAGATCAACCTTACCAAGGTCTTCCACCCGATCGAAGCCAATATCCAATAGTTTATCTGAACTTTTGAGTACAGAAACCATTTTAGAGGAAACAACTGCAATTTCGGAGTCTCTACCAAAATCAAGTACAACCTTATCGAAGTCATTACCCCATTCCAGTGCAGTATACAGCAGTTCATCTCAAGTATCGAGTACGGAAAAAGATAAAAGAACTTCAGTAGAAAAGAGTAAACCAACCAAATATTATCCAACTAAAACATCACGTACAGAAGAAATTCAAACCACTCAAGAAGTAATAACCAAACTGTTCAAATCTGAACCTCAATCAAGTTTTTTAACAGAACTTCCATTTGTACTGTCAAGTTCTCCTCCATGTGATTGTACCTGTCAATTAACAGAAGGCCAAGACTCGTGTATCTGCGAATGCATTTCTAAACGAAGCACTTCTGAAGGCACATCTAGTATAGCAGAACTAAGTACAGAAATATACGAAACTACTTCGGAGGAAAAGACAGCGATTTCGGAGTCTCTACCGCAATCAAGATCAACCTTACCAAGGTCTTACACCCGATCGAAGCCGATATCCAATAGTTTATCTGAACTTTTGAGTACAGAAACCATTTTAGAGGAAAAAACTGCAATTTCGGAGTCTCTACCAAAATCAAGTACAACCTTACCGAAGTCTTTACCCCATTCCAGTGCAGTATACAGCAGTTCATCTCAAGTATCGAGTACGGAAAAAGATAAAAGAACTTCAGTAGAAAAGAGTAAACCAACCAAATATTATCCAACTAAAACATCACGTACAGAAGAAATTCAAACCACTCAAGAAGTAATAACCAAACTGTTCAAATCTGAACCTCAATCAAGTTTTTTAACAGAACTTCCATTTGTACTGTCAAGTTCTCCTCCATGTGATTGTACCTGTCAATTAACCGAAGGCCAAGACTCGTGTATCTGCGAATGCATTTCTAAACGAAGCACTTCTGAAGGCACATCTAGTATAGCAGAACTAAGTACAGAAATATACGAAACTACTTCGGAGGAAAAGACAGCGATTTCGGAGTCTCTACCGCAATCAAGATCAACCTTATTAAGGTCTTCCACCCGATCGAGACCAATATCCAGTAGTTTATCTCAACTTTCGAGTACAGAAACCATTCTAGAGGAAAAAACTGCAATTTCGGAGTCTCTACCAAAATCAAGTACAACCTTACCGAAGTCTTTACCCCATTCCAGTGCAGTATCCAACAGTTCATTTCAAGTATCGAGTACGAAAAAAGATAATAGAACTTCAGTAGAAAAGAGTAAACCAACCAAATATTATCCAACTAAAACCTCACGTACAGAAGAAATTCAAACCACTCAAGAAGTAATAACCAAACTGTTCAAATCTGAACCTCAATCAAGTTTTTTAACAGAACTTCCATTTGTACTGTCAAGTTCTCCTCCATGTGATTGTACCTGTCAATTAACCGAAGGCCAAGACTCGTGTATCTGCGAATGCATTTCTAAACGAAGCACTTCTGAAGGCACATCTAGTATAGCAGAACTAAGTACAGAAATATACGAAACTACTTCGGAGGAAAAGACAGCGATTTCGGAGTCTCTACCGCAATCAAGATCAACCTTACCAAGGTCTTCCACCCGATCGAGGCCAATATCCAGTAGTTTATCTCAACTTTCGAGTACAGAAACCATTCTAGAGGAAAAAACTGCAATTTCGGAGTCTCTACCAAAATCAAGTACAACTTTATCGAAGTCTTTACCCCATTCCAGTGCAGTATCCAGCAGTTTATTTCATATTTGGAGTACAGAAAAAGATAATAGAACTTCAGTAACAATGAGTAAACCATCCAAATATTTTCCAACTAAAACTTCGCCTACAGAAGAAATTAAAACCACTCAAGAAGTAACAAGCAAACTATTGAAATCTGAACCTCAATCAAGTTTTTTAACAGAACTTCCATTTGTACTGTCAAGTTCTCCTCCATGTGATTGTACCTGTCAATTAACAGAAGGCCAAGACTCGTGTATCTGCGAATGCATTTCTAAACGAAGCACTTCTGAAGGCACATCTAGTACAGCAAAACTAAGTACAGAAATATACGAAACTACTTCGGAGGAAAAGACAGCGATTTCGGAGTCTCTACCGCAATCAAGATCAACTTTACCAAGGTCTTCCACCCGATCGAGGCCAATATCCAGTAGTTTATCTCAACTTTCGAGTACAGAAACCATTCTAGAGGAAAAAACTGCAATTTCGGAGTCTCTACCAAAATCAAGTACAACCTTATCGAAGTCATTACCCCATTCCAGTGCAGTATACAGCAGTTCATCTCAAGTATCGAGTACGGAAAAAGATAAAAGAACTTCAGTAGAAAAGAGTAAACCAACCAAATATTATCCAACTAAAACCTCACGTACAGAAGAAATTCAAACCACTCAAGAAGTAATAACCAAACTGTTCAAATCTGAACCTCAATCAAGTTTTTTAACAGAACTTCCATTTGTACTGTCAAGTTCTCCTCCATGTGATTGTACCTGTCAATTAACAGAAGGCCAAGACTCGTGTATCTGCGAATGCATGTCTAAACGAAGCACTTCTGAAGGCACATCTAGTATAGCAGAAATTAGTACAGAAATTTACGAAACTACTTCGGAGGAAAAGACAGCGATTTCGGAATCCCTACCGCAATCAAGATCAACCTTACCAAGGTTTCCAACCCGATCACGGCCAATATCCAGTAGTTTATCTCAACTATCGAGTACAGAAACCATTTTAGAGGAAACAACTGCAATTTCGGAGTCTCTACCAAAATCAAGTACAACCTTACCGAAGTCTTTACCCCATTCCAGTGCAGTATACAGCAGTTCATCTCAAGTATCGAGTACGGAAAAAGATAAAAGAACTTCAGTAGAAAAGAGTAAACCAACCAAATATTATCCAACTAAAACATCACGTACAGAAGAAATTCAAACCACTCAAGAAGTAATAACCAAACTGTTCAAATCTGAACATCAATCAAGTTTTTTAACAGAACTTCCATTTGTACTGTCAAGTTCTCCTCCATGTGATTGTACCTGTCAATTAACAGAAGGCCAAGACTCGTGTATCTGCGAATGCATTTCTAAACGAAGCACTTCTGAAGGCACATCTAGTATAGCAGAACTAAGTACAGAAATATACGAAACTACTTCGGAGGAAAAGACAGCGATTTCGGAGTCTCTACCGCAATCAAGATCAACCTTACCAAGGTCTTCCACCCGATCGAAGCCAATATCCAATAGTTTATCTGAACTTTTGAGTACAGAAACCATTTTAGAGGAAACAACTGCAATTTCGGAGTCTCTACCAAAATCAAGTACAACCTTACCGAAGTCTTTACCCCATTCCAGTGCAGTATACAGCAGTTCATCTCAAGTATCGAGTACGGAAAAAGATAAAAGAACTTCAGTAGAAAAGAGTAAACCAACCAAATATTATCCAACTAAAACATCACGTACAGAAGAAATTCAAACCACTCAAGAAGTAATAACCAATCTGTTCAAATCTGAACCTCTATCAAGTTTTTTAACAGAACTTCCATTTGTACTGTCAAGTTCTCCTCCATGTGATTGTACCTGTCAATTAACCGAAGGCCAAGACTCGTGTATCTGCGAATGCATTTCTAAACGAAGCACTTCTGAAGGCACATCTAGTATAGCAGAACTAAGTACAGAAATATACGAAACTACTTCGGAGGAAAAGACAGCGATTTCGGAGTCTCTACCGCAATCAAGATCAACCTTATTAAGGTCTTCCACCCGATCGAGACCAATATCCAGTAGTTTATCTCAACTTTCGAGTACAGAAACCATTCTAGAGGAAAAAACTGCAATTTCGGAGTCTCTACCAAAATCAAGTACAACCTTACCGAAGTCTTTACCCCATTCCAGTGCAGTATCCAACAGTTCATTTCAAGTATCGAGTACGAAAAAAGATAATAGAACTTCAGTAGAAAAGAGTAAACCAACCAAATATTATCCAACTAAAACCTCACGTACAGAAGAAATTCAAACCACTCAAGAAGTAATAACCAAACTGTTCAAATCTGAACCTCAATCAAGTTTTTTAACAGAACTTCCATTTGTACTGTCAAGTTCTCCTCCATGTGATTGTACCTGTCAATTAACCGAAGGCCAAGACTCGTGTATCTGCGAATGCATTTCTAAACGAAGCACTTCTGAAGGCACATCTAGTATAGCAGAACTAAGTACAGAAATATACGAAACTACTTCGGAGGAAAAGACAGCGATTTCGGAGTCTCTACCGCAATCAAGATCAACATTACCAAGGTCTTCCACCCGATCGAAGCCAATATCCAATAGTTTATCTGAACTTTTGAGTACAGAAACCATTTTAGAGGAAACAACTGCAATTTCGGAGTCTCTACCAAAATCAAGTACAACCTTATCGAAGTCATTACCCCATTCCAGTGCAGTATACAGCAGTTCATCTCAAGTATTGAGTACGGAAAAAGATAAAAGAACTTCAGTAGAAAAGAGTAAACCAACCAAATATTATCCAACTAAAACATCACGTACAGAAGAAATTCAAACCACTCAAGAAGTAACAAGCAAACTATTGAAATCTGAACCTCAATCAAGTTTTATAACAGAATTTCCATTTGAACAGTCAATTCCTCCTGCATGCGATTGTACGTGCCAATTAACAGAAGGCCAAGACTCGTGTATCTGCGAATGCATTTCTAAACGAAGCACTTCTGAAGGCACATCTAGTACAGCAAAACTAAGTACAGAAATATACGAAACTACTTCGGAGGAAAAGACAGCGATTTCGGAGTCTCTACCGCAATCAAGATCAACTTTACCAAGGTCTTCCACCCGATCGAGGCCAATATCCAGTAGTTTATCTCAACTTTCGAGTACAGAAACCATTCTAGAGGAAAAAATTGCAATTTCGGAGTCTCTACCAAAATCAAGTACAACCTTACCGAAGTCTTTACCCCATTCCAGTGCAGTATCCAACAGTTCATTTCAAGTATCGAGTACGAAAAAAGATAATAGAACTTCAGTAGAAAAGAGTAAACCAACCAAATATTATCCAACTAAAACCTCACGTACAGAAGAAATTCAAACCACTCAAGAAGTAATAACCAAACTGTTCAAATCTGAACCTCAATCAAGTTTTTTAACAGAACTTCCATTTGTACTGTCAAGTTCTCCTCCATGTGATTGTACCTGTCAATTAACAGAAGGCCAAGACTCGTGTATCTGCGAATGCATTTCTAAACGAAGCACTTCTGAAGGCACATCTAGTATAGCAGAACTAAGTACAGAAATATACGAAACTACTTCGGAGGAAAAGACAGCGATTTCGGAGTCTCTACCGCAATCAAGATCAACCTTACCAAGGTCTTCCACCCGATCGAAGCCAATATCCAATAGTTTATCTGAACTTTTGAGTACAGAAACCATTTTAGAGGAAACAACTGCAATTTCGGAGTCTCTACCAAAATCAAGTACAACCTTATCGAAGTCACTACCCCATTCCAGTACAGTATACAGCAGTTCATCTCAAGTATCGAGTACGGAAAAAGATAAAAGAACTTCAGTAGAAAAGAGTAAACCAACCAAATATTATCCAACTAAAACATCACGTACAGAAGAAATTCAAACCACTCAAGAAGTAATAACCAAACTGTTCAAATCTGAACCTCAATCAAGTTTTTTAACAGAACTTCCATTTGTACTGTCAAGTTCTCCTCCATGTGATTGTACCTGTCAATTAACCGAAGGCCAAGACTCGTGTATCTGCGAATGCATTTCTAAACGAAGCACTTCTGAAGGCACATCTAGTATAGCAGAACTAAGTACAGAAATATACGAAACTACTTCGGAGGAAAAGACAGCGATTTCGGAGTCTCTACCGCAATCAAGATCAACCTTATTAAGGTCTTCCACCCGATCGAGACCAATATCCAATAGTTTAACTCAACTTTCGAGTACAGAAACCATTCTAGAGGAAAAAACTGCAATTTCGGAGTCTCTACCAAAATCAAGTACAACCTTACCGAAGTCTTTACCCCATTCCAGTGCAGTATACAGCAGTTCATCTCAAGTATCGAGTACGGAAAAAGATAAAAGAACTTCAGTAGAAAAGAGTAAACCAACCAAATATTATCCAACTAAAACATCACGTACAGAAGAAATTCAAACCACTCAAGAAGTAATAACCAAACTGTTCAAATCTGAACCTCAATCAAGTTTTTTAACAGAACTTCCATTTGTACTGTCAAGTTCTCCTCCATGTGATTGTACCTGTCAATTAACAGAAGGCCAAGACTCGTGTATCTGCGAATGCATTTCTAAACGAAGCACTTCTGAAGGCACATCTAGTATAGCAGAACTAAGTACAGAAATATACGAAACTACTTCGGAGGAAAAGACAGCGATTTCGGAGTCTCTACCGCAATCAAGATCAACCTTACCAAGGTCTTCCACCCGATCGAAGCCAATATCCAATAGTTTATCTGAACTTTTGAGTACAGAAACCATTTTAGAGGAAACAACTGCAATTTCGGAGTCTCTACCAAAATCAAGTACAACCTTATCGAAGTCACTACCCCATTCCAGTACAGTATACAGCAGTTCATCTCAAGTATCGAGTACGGAAAAAGATAAAAGAACTTCAGTAGAAAAGAGTAAACCAACCAAATATTATCCAACTAAAACATCACGTACAGAAGAAATTCAAACCACTCAAGAAGTAATAACCAAACTGTTCAAATCTGAACCTCAATCAAGTTTTTTAACAGAACTTCCATTTGTACTGTCAAGTTCTCCTCCATGTGATTGTACCTGTCAATTAACCGAAGGCCAAGACTCGTGTATCTGCGAATGCATTTCTAAACGAAGCACTTCTGAAGGCACATCTAGTATAGCAGAACTAAGTACAGAAATATACGAAACTACTTCGGAGGAAAATACAGCGATTTCGGAGTCTCTACCGCAATCAAGATCAACCTTACCAAGGTCTTACACCCGATCGAAGCCAATATCCAATAGTTTATCTGAACTTTTGAGTACAGAAACCATTTTAGAGGAAACAACTGCAATTTCGGAGTCTCTACCAAAATCAAGTACAACTTTATCGAAGTCTTTACCCCATTCCAGTGCAGTATCCAGCAGTTTATTTCATATTTGGAGTACAGAAAAAGATAATAGAACTTCAGTAACAATGAGTAAACCATCCAAATATTTTCCAACTAAAACTTCGCCTACAGAAGAAATTAAAACCACTCAAGAAGTAACAAGCAAACTATTGAAATCTGAACCTCAATCAAGTTTTTTAACAGAACTTCCATTTGTACTGTCAAGTTCTCCTCCATGTGATTGTACCTGTCAATTAACAGAAGGCCAAGACTCGTGTATCTGCGAATGCATTTCTAAACGAAGCACTTCTGAAGGCACATCTAGTATAGCAGAACTAAGTACAGAAATATACGAAACTACTTCGAAAGAAAAGACAGCGATTTCGGAGTCTCTACCGCAATCAAGATCAACCTTACCAAGGTCTTCCACCCGATCGAGGCCAATATCCAGTAGTTTATCTCAACTTTCGAGTACAGAAACCATTCTAGAGGAAAAAACTGCAATTTCGGAGTCTCTACCAAAATCAAGTACAACCTTATCGAAGTCACTACCCCATTCCAGTACAGTATACAGCAGTTCATCTCAAGTATCGAGTACGGAAAAAGATAAAAGAACTTCAGTAGAAAAGAGTAAACCAACCAAATATTATCCAACTAAAACATCACGTACAGAAGAAATTCAAACCACTCAAGAAGTAATAACCAAACTGTTCAAATCTGAACCTCAATCAAGTTTTTTAACAGAACTTCCATTTGTACTGTCAAGTTCTACTCCATGTGATTGTACCTGTCAATTAACAGAAGGCCAAGACTCGTGTATCTGCGAATGCATTTCTAAACGAAGCACTTCTGAAGGCACATCTAGTATAGCAGAACTAAGTACAGAAATATACGAAACTACTTCGGAGGAAAAGACAGCGATTTCGAAATCCCTACCGCAATCAAGATCAACCTTACCAAGGTATTCAACCCGATCACGGCCAATATCCAGTAGTTTATCTCAAATTTCGAGAAAAGAAACCATTCTAGAGGAAAAAACTGCAATTTCGGAGTCTCTACCAAAATCAAGTACAACCTTACCGAAGTCTTTACCCCATTCCAGTGCAGTATCCAGCAGTTCATTTCACGTTTGGAGTACAAAAAAAGATAATAGAACTTCAGTTACAAAGAGTAAACCATCCAAATATTATCCAACTAAAACATCACGTACAGAAGAAATTCAAACCACTCAAGAAGTAATAACCAAACTGTTCAAATCTGAACCTCAATCAAGTTTTTTAACAGAACTTCCATTTGTACTGTCAAGTTCTCCTCCATGTGATTGTACCTGTCAATTAACAGAAGGCCAAGACTCGTGTATCTGCGAATGCATTTCTAAACGAAGCACTTCTGAAGGCACATCTAGTATAGCAGAACTAAGTACAGAAATATACCAAATCACTTCGGAGGAAAAGACAGCGATTTCGGAGTCTCTACCGCAATCAAGTACAACCTTACCAAAGTCATCAACCCAATCGAGTGCAGTGTCACAGAGTTCACTTCAAATATCAAGCAGACAAATATCGA
>JBAMCJ010004353.1:0-10149 GCA_037075205.1 Drosophila prostipennis
TAAATTGACCTCAGGATTTTTGGGTGTAGGAGATTGACATTTTGCATGCAGATTCTAGAAGCTCCTACGCAGCGCAAGTTGTTTCAAAATGGTGCCACGCCCCCTCTAACGCCCACAATAGCTTATAAACGATTTTAAAAATTTAAATATTTTGGAAAAGTAAAAATGCAGTTTTGTTGTGTTTATCAATACCTATCGAAATGTAGAAGAAATTTTTTAAATCGGACCATTCGTTTAAAACTTATGCCTGATCAAAGTTTTTATATCCCTCGCACTCCCTTTAGCTGAGTTACGTTTATTAGATAGCCGGGACACCAACCCGACTACAGTGCTCGCACTCCCTTTAGCTGAGTGACGGGTATTAGATAGTCGGGACACCAACCCGACTATAGCGTTCTCTCTTGTTTTATTAGTAATTTTATTATAATAATATTATTATAGTCTAAGTTTCCGAAAATCATTTCAAATGCAGTCCCCAAATTTTGTTTAAACAATTTATAAAGCTACTTTTTATGGTGTTTTTTTTTTGGAGCTCAAACAAAAAGTAAATATTTTTTTAAAATTAAAAATCAATTCAATTTTGTTTGTGTTCATTAATGATTATATAAATTTTTACTAACAAAAATATTGCCTTAGGCTTTAAAGTGATTTCCACTAGTGGCCAACCGATAAGACCTTAGTTCGCAGACCCACCTGGAAACATCGCCTTATCGAGCGCGGCCCCTATGCTGCGAGGGTGGCCCAAGTGCGGTAGCTGGAATGACAGCAGGATGCAAAAGTGGTGGCCACAGTAGCCGCACAGGAAGCATGGACACATGCAAATGCAAATGCAGTTGGTGGGACAACCGAAACGACAACGGCTTCATCACCTGCGGGCAAACAACAACTGGGCAGGGGGGACAGTCTGCCGGGGAGTGGGGGCGGGGTCAGACAATTTGGGGCGTGGCCGGAGTGCCGCCTGGCTAATTTCTAAACACAAATTTACCCATCCGCCGATGTACAGTTAGAGAAAAACCAAAAAAAAAAATGTGAAAAAATATAGGTATATAAAAACGCGCGCGCCAAGATGTCTGCAAGTGTTGCACATCGCACAGATGCCAGAGCCGTGATACAAAGCCAAAAGGCCAGCAGCAGAAGCAGCAACATCGGCAGCAATATCAGCAACAGCAATATCTGCAGCAGCACAACAGCAACATTGGCCAAAAACAAAAACAATGGTGGCAGCTGCTACCGCCGCCACAAAACATAATCTCTGGCGATATCTCAGCAGCGTCATTCGTGTGGCTTCCTTGGCCGGGCCACCACCCCCTGCCCACCTGCACCACTGCACCGCTGCACCACCACCCATCCAGCACCACCACCCCCCCGCAGCAACTGTCTAAGTAGCTGGTTTGTTTTTATTATTTTTCCTTCGCTTTCCGCTGCATCGCCGGCGGGCCTATGGCTTAGTTTGCTCTTTTTTTCGTTTTCGTTTCTGTTTCCCTGGCCGGCGTCCGTAACTAATAAAAATTTCAATTTGTACGCTAAACGGTTATTGACGTATTACCGCTTGGCCAACATCCAGCGAAGAAAACCGGGAGACAGGCTGAGGTAGCAGCAACGCCTTTAGTTATTGTTTCTGCTGGTTCAGAGCAACGCCTTCGTAATGTTTTATTCATTGCGAAACTCCGGCAAACTCCATAACGAAAATGCATTAGTCTTTGAGCTTTCGCCCAAAAAAAAAGAAATACCTACACAGAAAATGGGGGGAAAAATTACCAAAATCAAATTCAGATTTTAATGTCCTTGACATTGTTGAATGAGTCGCCGCACCTGGCCAAAAGTCCCCCAGAGACAGAGATTCCACTTCCGGCCGCATCTTAATTATACTCCTCTTTTGTGCGACCAAATTATTGCCTATCTTTATGGTAATTACAGTAACTGGCTTAATTATATAACCCGAGTGTCTCCGTACAATTTGCGGGTTCGTGATGCGGCATGAAATTAACTTGAAGTACGCCTTAATGTCAAAACCGATTTTCGAGGGGCTTGTCCGCGTAAAGTAAATATGTATAGAAAAAATACCTGAAAAAAGCTGTCTAAAATTGGTAAAGAAAAAAACGAATCTGATGAGGTACGCCATTAAGCTGATTTGCGATTTGCCAATGCTAATTTGCTGAAATAAACTGGGACAAACTGTGGGAAAAAATACGGAATTGGAGGTCGAATTAAAGAAAAATAAGCAAAAAATTATATACAAAAAACGGAATTATAAAATCCTACATTTTGTAATGGCTAAACAAATTTCTGTTACTTGAACTTTTAAACATTTAGGTAATAGAATAATACAATTTCAATAATAGAGTCAGTTTAATTAAAATTTTTTATTTTGAGTTACATTTTTATATAACATTTTTTTTTAGAGTTTATCAGAATCAGCTTTAAGTTAAAAGTATCAATTAAAAGATACAACTACTAAAAAACGGAATTATAAAATCCTACATTTTGTAATGGCTAAACAAATTTCTGTTACTTGAACTTTTCAACATTTAGGTAATAGAATAATACAATTTCAATAATAGAGTCAGAATTAAAAGTATTAGTTACATTTATTAACATTTTTTAGAGTTTATCAGAATCAGCTTTAAGTTAAAAGTATCAATTAAAAGATACAACTACTAAAAAATATTTGATTTTATATATTTATTAACATTTTCTTTTACTTTTATTTAAATTTATATATAAATTCCGTAATTTTCATTGTAAAATTCGCATTTCTTATAAGCGAAGGGCCTTTTCTTGCCATAATCCCTCCACACAAGGACAGCCGATTTGCATTTTTTCTTGGCCAGTCAGGGCTGAGTTGCACCAGTCATTCCTCAAGCAATCAAATCTCGAACCCGGAAAGCACTTGATCGCAGATACAAGGCTGCCAGTTCGTCAGACAAAGGCTCTCCTTAGCTCAGTCCTGTTTTGTGGCACCCCGAGCACTCGGCAATTAAGGCTGTCCCGGCTCGTTTAATAAACATATATTTTCCATTTAATTAACTTCCTTAAATGTTTAACATGTTTTTTACATAATTATTGCGCACTGCCTCCGCAAACCAGCAGCGGCAGCGGCGGCAACCGTAGATTGAATGAAACAATGACAGCGAACTGGAGCTGAACTAAGGCAGCAAATTATGTGGGTCACCCACCGCAGGCCAAATGTAAAGGAGATCGAGCGAGCGATGGACATAAAAGGCTAAACACATCCAACTGTACACTCGCATAAAGATCACGATTAAATGAGTGCACAATTGGATCAAATTTGCGCCACAGTCGCGTTGCTTAAGAGGGGAAAAAAGAAAAGCCAGAAAGCAGGCTTAAAAGAAACCCAAAAGCCCAACTCCCAGGCTCATAAAGGTGCAGGCTCCTCTTTGTCGCCGCTGCCGAGGCAGTAAAATTGAATGCGTGTGGGTTGCAATGTGACACATACTGTCATTATTACCAAGCAACAACCTCTAGCGGCCAACGGCAGAAAAACAGCAACAAAACAACCAAACAACAAAACAACAAAACGACAAAACACCAATGCGACCGGGCCAAGTCGGTCTCATATTACCAACTGCAGTTTGGCGGCTCGTTACGGGAAAAGCCGCTCTGCTCCTCGGAAAAATACGAATAAAAAAAAGCCAGGCCATTCGCAGGAGTATTTGGCCTAAGAAATTTATGCATTATGCAATGTCGTCGCTTTTTCAGGCTAATTTTGGTTTTCCTCCTTCTCCATGGGCAGTGGGAGGCGAACGAAATCCGAGAGGCCCATCAGGCAATTAACCGATGAGTCTTGGGAGTCGCGCAATCCGACCTGGAGAAGCTCCATTTCGCATTTGGCTAATTGGTAGGTGAGAGAAATATCACACGAGTTCTGTTTTCTGGGGAATATTATAAAATAATATTAATAATTATTAATGGACCATTATTTGAAACTGTAGAAACTGTAGAACATTTGAAACTTTCGGTAAACAAACGGAAATATTTTCAAACTTTGAAATCACTTTTAAATCGCTTTTAAAGATTTCATAGTGACTTATTTTATTTGATTTATTTAATGAGATCATCCTAGTGCAACACGTATTTATAAGAAATCTGAAATATTTGGTTCTACCCACAAAGGGTGAAGGTGGTAATTTTTAACATGGTAGGAGAAAATAACTAATAATTTATCTTTAATTTATACCAAATTTATATCTTAAATAGAAATTGTAAAATTTTTAAAAACATTTGTCAAAAGATTTATTAACAACAATTATTTTTTATAATTTATACATATGTTATTTTGTATGTGTTCAAATATGGTTGTTTTAAATTGTGGCGATTTAATGGTGGTGATTTAAGCCTATAAAAAAATATTTGTTGTTTACTTTGAACATTCGTTTTTAATAAGAACCTTGATTTTTTAAGTAATCATAAGTGTTAAATTTTATAAATTAAATGTAACGAATGCTTGAAAATTCTGATAAATGAAAAACATAATTAATTTAATTCGTAGAATTTATTTAGTCATGTAAACAATTATTTACAATATTCAAACGTGACTATTGACTGCTTCTACTTGCTAACCCAGGCATAGAGATTATATTTTCTCCTAGGCATTCCATTAGTCCAGCCAACCACATTTGAAAGTCTAGTCCTCTGGCAGGCTTCCTTTGTGCCCTGCACACAATGCCACCCAGGCTGGGCCGAACTAATTCAGAGTTATGCCAGCCGGAGAGACACAAAGTGTGTTTCTAATTTTCGCCAGTGAAAGCCAAGAAGGCAGCGACAGAGACAACCACTAAGGTAGCAGCTTCAGCAAGTTGAGCAACAACGACAAACATTGCCACTGATTAGCCACTGGTGGCCCGGAATCCTGTTGCCCGTTGTCCGTGGCCCGTGGAAACTTACCTGGCACCTTGGCAAATGGCAATAAATTTTGCACTTGAAATAAAAAGTAATGCCTGGAAATTGTAACATAAAGCAACTGTCGCGCATAAAAATATCAAACTAGCTTTCGGAGGGAGTCGTACACACAGAAAGCCAACTGACTGACTGGCAACTGTCACTTTTGGCCAAGTTGCATGTCCACGGCAATTGCTACCATTTTCATTTCGTTCGTTCCGTTCGTTTCGCTCATTTCGCGGCGTTGACAATTTTTCCTGCTCCCTGGCCGTAGATTTTCAGCATTTTCCACATTCAACATTCAACATTCACCCATCGGGCGTCGTCGGCTGCGTGGGCTGGAGCTTAGTGAAAATTGGCAAAAATATTTGGTCAAAATGTAAAAGTTATGGCCAGAGCTTTTCGGCCAGACCGCAAAGGCGACTGCGACTCTGCGACTGTGCAACGTCTGGCAAATGTTAATTTATGATTTCAATTTGGCGGCCGCTGCAAGAGCGGCACATAATTTATGCGCCTTAATTGAGCGGATCGGTGGGCAAAAAGGGGGTGGTGGTTGAGCAACTTGAACTTCACAAAAGTTATGACATGAAAGTCGGTTAGTCACGTCTGCAGCCTGCTGCATGTTGCATTTGACACACATTCGAATCGACTCGCTGCTAGATGGTGGATGGAGTTCGGATATTGGAGTTTCGAGATGGAGATGGAGATGCCGATGGATGGGTGGCCGGGCGGGGCTGCTTGTTTGCCTTCGCTCAAGGTCACCAAGTGCTGCCTGCGCTGCCTCATTAATTCCGCCAGCTGTTTCGGCCATCCCGCTCCAGCGTAAACGAGCCAATTGAAACGAATTTAAGTTAGTTGCCTGCTAATTCAAGGGCATGCTGGCACTGCTGCCGGAGTTGGCAGCAATTTATTTCAATTAGAAACTCATGAGGGTCTGATACTTTGTTGTGGGCGCGAGCACACTCAGGTGCACGCAGAAAAAAATCAGAAAGTTTGATGGGATATATATTCATAATCAATGATCGTAAAATTTAAAATCTATATTTAACAACAAGTTTTTAGCTTGCTTTATTTAGTTTAATCAAATTTAGTTGCATTTACTTAAGATTTTCTCTTAATATACTGACATATTCAAGTTGTCAATATTTTAAATTTTGAGTTTTTAGCTATTTTAAGTGTTTTTATAACTAAATATATCAGATCGAAAAAAGGAACCGAAAAAATACATTCATTTTTGACTTTTATTTGAATGGACTACCTAAATTTATTTTATTTTGTTTAATAAAGTTTTACTTGATTTCCGAATTCGCTTAGTAAGAGTAAATAATGCTATTTTTGACATTTAACAAGAGAGAACGCTATAGTCGGGTTGTTGTCCCGACTATCTAATACCCGTCACTCGGCTAAAGGGAGTGCGAGGGAGATGGACATATAAACTTTGATCAGGTATAACTTTTTAACGAATGGTCCGATTTAAAAAATTTCTTCTACATTTCGATAGGTATAACTAAACACAACAGAATTGCATTTATACTTATCCAAAATCTTTAAAAATGTGGGCGCCAGACACATTTTAGTATATAGCTGAAATAAACTTGCGCTGCGTAGGAAGCCCAAGAATATGTGTTGGTAATCCCAACTTTCTAGCTTTTGTAGTTTCCGAGATCACAGCATTCATACAGACAGACAGACGGACAGACGGACAGACGGACATGGCTAGATCGACTCGGCTAGTGATCCTGATCAAGAATATATATACTTTATGGGGTCGGAAACGCTTCCTTCTAGCTGTTACATACTTTTGCACGAATACAATATACCCTTTTACTCTACGAGTAACGGGTATAAAAATTAAAACTATAATTGTTTTTTAAAATAAAATCTACCAATTATTTTTACTTTTAGTTTCTCGAAATGGAAAATAAATTTCTATTATCGATTTGAAGTTGACACAACATACATACATATTTATTAGTATTTCTCTTAATCCAAAAATGCAAATATAATAGAAACATATATATATTTCCATATATAAATAGTTCTTCATTTTTCTCGGTGCTCGCGGGGTTGGGCAATCGAGCTCAATTTGAAATA
The DNA here is from genome assembly GCA_037075205.1 of Drosophila prostipennis. NCBI lineage: Eukaryota > Metazoa > Arthropoda > Insecta > Diptera > Drosophilidae > Drosophila > Drosophila prostipennis. Next base: position 6,994 of record JBAMCJ010004353.1, read on the forward strand.
AATGAGTTGTGCGCGTGCAATTCCGAGTGCAGAAGTTGGCAGCCATCATTAAGAGGCAGTTAGGCGGTTGGCCGATCAATGGGAGTTGCAGTGGGGTTGCTGCGGCGGCAAAGGCCACTGACCCGCGATGACTCAACCTGGACACATGGGAAATGGGAAATGGGAAGTTATGACCCAACACCGCCAGTAGAAGTAGCCAGTCCGCAACCTTCAAACAACTTTCGTAAAACCCAGCGATCCGAGTTCGAAAATTCGCCAACACCTTTCCCGCCTTTCGCTCTTGGCCAGTGGCCACATAGCTGCAGGTTAGTCAGCCATATCGGCCAGGAGTTGCAACTTTCCAAAGTCGCCAAGGGAAAAACAAACTGCCATGCGATCCTCGGCTAATAAGCCGAGTCCCGAATGCCACCTATGTGGATTTTTCCTCGCCGAGAGAGTGAGCGTAATGATGCAAATTTTGGCCAGGGCCAATGATGATTGTTATGATGCAATTGCCGGGGCCCAAATAACAGCAATTGTGCGGTCCTGCCACTGCCACACAATAAAGACGCTTTCTGCGGCCCCTCTATTATGCTAACTCGATTTGGGCAAACAGTCCGCCAAATTATTGTTATTATGCGGAAATGGCCGAAAAAGTTAAAAAAAGAGCCCCAGAGATAGCAAACAAATTGAGGTGAGTTGGGGGGTTGGGGGTGTTGGGGTTTTGGAAAAAGTATCAAACTTCAAGCGCTTACGAAATTGGGCGCAGAAAATTGGCAGCCGACAATCGCACCATCTCATTCGCTCACCCAGCAGACATATGTTTCTTACTTTTAATGGCAAACTTTGCGATTTTGTTGGCTTTTTCATAGCTCGTTCATAGCCGATACAAATCAATCATTATACTCGCTGGCAATGTAATTTGTACCCTTTGCTTGTTTTCACTTCCTATTAAATTATATTTGGCATTTAACGAAGCGAGGTGGGTGCACCGCCGCCGGCAATTGACATCAATTACACGACAGGCGACTCCTGGAGCCATTTCTGGGATTCGACGGGAGCAGCCCGGAGGAATAGCCTCCAGGCATCAGGCTGCCCCGAAAAAAAGGCGCGCCCTGACAGCTTTTGGTCCGCAATTTGACGCACGCCCGTTGTACTAACAACAATAACAGTTGCAACAACCGAAACTCTCCCAATCCCAATCTTCGGATACACCAAGAAAAAACCTTGGTTGCATTGTAAAGTTTAGGGATTAATGCTAAAAACGGGAATTTTTCCGTGTTTCTGTGACTACGAAAAGGATTGGAAATTAGAAATGGTATAATAGTTTACATTTATTCTAATTTATGGCTAAAACACAACATCCTTAGGTACAAACATTTTGTAGAAACAATAAAATATATTTCTTTAATTTATTAAATATTCTGGGAACTGGAAATGGTAATTCTTTATAATTAAAAAAAATATTTTTTGATACAAAATAGATGGAATAAAAATACAATAAAAAGTAAAAAATATAAGAATTACTGGGTATTAAATTAAATATATTAATGAGAGTCTCCAAAAAAGTTTGATGTACTATAAGTAACGTTTTTGTTTGTATTTTCCTAAAGTTTTTCCCAGTGCAAAAACTCCAGCCTCCTCGACGTGATTGAGTAATTTCGATTGTCTTGTGGCAGAAGTTTATCAAGCCGAATAATATTAACGACATGCCCCGGCTGCTGCTGGCCAAAAGAAAGGCAAATAATGCAACAGCCGCACGTCATTTATGGGTGCAATGTGGTGGTTTCCCCTCGGTGGTTTCCCTCCCAGTGGGGCTTGATAATTTTTCGGGTGTCGCTGGGGCAAGGTTTTTAATTATGTTGCTGCATGCGGCCAGGCAAAAAGTGCATTAAAATCCGAATATATTAAGTTGAAAGTCCGGCGGGGTCTTGAACTGTGGGCCAGCATAAAATAAATTGGTTTTTACCCGCCGATGATTGCCGATCCCGGCAGCCAAGCAGGAAGACAATGACCAAGTGGCCACGTTTCCATCCATAAATCACAAGAGCGATGCAAAAGCGAGTTCTAAGAGCAGGCGCTTAAAAAAAATTAAGTAAATTGTTCGACCCCAGGAAAGCTGATCCGTCTTATCGATGGATTCTTGCCGAAAACTGGCATTCCCTTTGACATATTTCCAGCTCGTACTTATCAGTGTAACTCAATATAGCGCTTAATCAACATTCTTGGGTAATTTTTGTGGATTTTTTCGGAATTTTCGCCCTCTGCGGCTTATGCAATTGCACAGGATTGGGGATCGATACATGCTGTGCACTTTTTCAACAACTGCGAGGAGTTTTCGGATATCAAATTTCACCGGGCCCCTACACCACATGCCTTTTAGAGGCCCTTTAAAAACCATTAACCCGCTGCGGCGCAAATTAATGAAGTTAAGTGACCGAAAGGGCTTTGCCGAAGTCAGCAGATTGAAAGATACAAAACGGAGACACGCTTAACAACAGTTAATGTCAGCGCGGTACTTGCAGATGGGCAGCAGATGGCCTGATAAAATTATAAATTAAATCATAAATTTAATAAATTATCACTGGATTAGCCCCCCAACGCAAAACGCATGACGCATAGAGACTGCAGCCTGGCAATGTGCGAAAATGCTGCAATTAGCATGCTGGGGCACTCGGCAAAAACACTTTCCCAATCATCAAAGTCATTCATACGCCTTTCAAGCGAACGCGCGTGCAGCCGAAAGTACGAGTATCTCAGAGATACAGGCGCTCGCCGTTGATATATTAATGATGATTTCTCGTTTTTCGTTCGTGTCTATTTGAATTGCATGATTCAACACTCAGCGGCGGCAAACTGCAGCTAATGTGCCACTCTATATCTATTTACATTGCCCCTATCTGTATCTGCATCGCTGTATCTGCGTATCGGCGTATCTGTATCCCAAGATGCTGCATCTTGCATCTCGTGCACGTAGCTTTCGGCTTTCTTTACGGGGGGCGTTACTTTTTGTAATCCAATTAACGCGCCCCCTGCCCATCCATCTCCCTAAAGAGATCTCGCCACGGATATTTTTATTTTTCGAATTTATTGATTGTTTGCATAAGCAATAATTATCTGCCGCTGGGAAAGGCAAACTGTGCAAACTTTTACTTCTGGCAGTCGAGTGTGAAGTCT